>DWLR01001503.1:0-18041 GCA_018246295.1 Papilio alexanor hazarajatica
CTAAGCAGAGCTTGTGCTATGGAAACCAGATAACTGATATACTACATATATTAATACTTTTCTTTTGTAAATACGTATATGTATAGATAATTACACCTAGACACAAGACAGACAGGCGTGTTCATGCACACAAATTTTTGTCCTGCGTGGGAATCGAACCCACGACCTGCGGCGTGAGAGGCAAGTATCTTACCACTGCGCCAACCGGTCAGTCGATGAATATATTACTAGCATTTTTTCGTAATAATTATGAATCATAATGCATTGTATGTCCGAATATTTATACTCACTCCTTTCTATTCTAATACTTTTTAAATTTGTAATTTTGCCCTACAGGTTCGCAAACTACGAAGAGAACTGGCTGACGCGAAGGAAAAAGTTCACACCTTAACAACGCAGTTAACAACTAATGTGAGTACACGTTTATTTTGAAACAGATACGATATATATGCCACATATTTCAAACATGCAGAAAAAAGTTACCAACAATTAATTATATACTTCAAAATGTTACATGTAAATCAAAACTTTACTTTTCGTCTTTTAACTTTGTCTAAAATGTTTTTCGTATATCAATTTGAAGATCAAATGTAATGAATACATTCATCTAAGGGCTTCAAGTTAGGACCGTTAGACTATTGCATTAATGCCCAACATCTGAGCTGTTCTATACCTGCTTATAGAAAGCTAATTTATAATTGATTTAATGAGGTAATTAAAACTTATGATGAGATAGCAAAATTCCTATCAATTATGTTGTTAGTACAATAAATTGCGGTAAATCGTTTTCTCCTTCTGATCAAATGAGCACATTTTTGATTGCGTCGTATTCAAGCGAGTTGTGTATAATTACCGTTATTTTTACGAGCAATTCCTGATAGCAGTGGCTGGCGTAAATTTCATTTTGATACGTGTCTGAATATTTTAACTAAAACAAATTTATTCAGTTGGTAATCGATATTTTTCGTAATAAGGTTTTTTAAATGAAATAATTTAAGAAATATAAACACACATTAATATTGCGTCTTGACAAACTGTTACATTGATATTGCTGCACAGAAAGTAACGTGAACAAATACTTCTATTTACCGTACTAATGCAGTACGCGATAGCCTGGCGGCGACCTATCGATCTGACAACTGCCGCGGCTCGGGTCGCAGGTTCACTCTCTAGCTGTGACTGATGCATTACGATACGATATCTAATAAATAAAATAAATAGTTACACTTGACTTTTTTACCTGTAAATTGAAATATGTAAATTATTATCGACCGATAGAGGTCGGGAAAATGTATGCCAATTAAATGATTGATTATATTAAGAACTGAAGAGCTCACCATCTTTGGTTTGTATAGACAGTTTCGTCTAGATTATGTAATATTTTCTTATTTCTGTGATTCAATAACGATAATTACACAATCCTTCGAAGATACGACAAATGATATTATGTAAAAAAGAAAATGTGTAATTTCTGTTTACCCCTTTTGCTAAAGATGTGGGCGTGTGTTAGCAGAAAATAATTCACATTTTTACTTTAATGTTTTTGAATTTAATCTAAATATCGAATATAATCTTAAATATTATTTGGGATCAAAAAAAGTAATCGGCTATGTATTTTCTTTCGAATTCTGGACCTCACAACCACCACCAAAGCGACATCTGAGCCACCGAGCAAATTTAACCAAAAAAAATAACAACATATACATTCTCACTACAGACTCGTTCACAGATCTTTAGAAAACAAGTACACTACAGGAAGAGTTGTGTCAAGCGGACAGACTACAGACATGCGTCAGCGAGCAATAGGATAGAAAATGACGCGGCTAAAATCGCATGCTAAACAGGCGAGACAATGTCGCCGGTAAAAGATCAGATAAACAGGGGTCGGGCCTGTCGCACGAGACTTACGGTTGCTCATTTCCCGCCCATATCGGGCACTAGGAATGTGTGTCAACAACTAGATACCAGTAACTATCTAATGCCATTATACAACTACAGTAAAGCGTAGCGGTTGTTGTTTTTTGCTGCCCTTGATAGTCGTTTAAGTTACGGATGTCTTAGAAAATGTAATTATATGTAAGTTGTTGATTTTAAATACATGTAATGTTAGTAGGTGGACTGAAATTGAATCTCATACGATTAAGGCCCATAATTTTTAAGAATCAATAAATGAACCAAATACTTACTGTATTTGGTTCATTTATTGATTCATAAATAGTATAATGCCGAAATAGACGAACGTTACACCCATCCTGTATCGCAAATGGGATAAATGGTGAGCTTTCGTCTATCAAATGGGTTAAAAGAATTTAATTTTTGGTGCAAATACATAGACATTTTACGACATCAAAGGAAACATCAGTTACAAAAAAGAATTGTGACAATAATGACCTCACTGCTTAAATTCAATCACTACAGATTTTGATCTCTCCAAACACATAAAGACTTATAGTATGACTACCAATGAGTTAAATATTAATATGACCATAGATAACAAACAATACAAAATGAAAGCAAATAAAGACATCGTACATTTTTATACTACTTACAAATAAAATATGACACATAGTATATTTAATAAGTTAGTAGGATAAATAGACTAGGAGCTGAGAGATTTTCATTGTTAAATGTCGTCAAAAAGTAAGAAAAAGATACCGTGGATAAAGCAAATAAACTAAAACTCATAAACTATTGATCCGAAGAGGCATTCAGAGATTATGAATTCCCATTTTGCAGATAGAAATCACCTGTCATGGGAAATTAAACAAATTGTGTGGAAGGCCTTTCAATATGGTTAAATACGGTTAAAAAAAGAAAATAGTAGAAAATAATATGTAAACACTAAGAATATACTTTGACGGACCGGTTTGCATGGTTGAGTTTAAGATGCTTACCTTTAACGCCGCAGGTCGTGGGTTCGATTCCCTTCCAGGACCAACATTTGTGTGCATGAACATGTCTGTTTGTCTTGAGTCTGGGTGTAACGAGTATATATTTACAAAAGAAAAGTAGTAATATGTAGTATATCAGTTATCATGTTTCCATGGTACAAGCTCTGCTTAGTTTGAGATCAGATGGCCATGTGTGAATAATGTCTCCCAGAATGTTATAATTAATAACGTTATTATTAATATCTTTTCGTATAATATAAAGTGATTTTAAACTTACTTCTTCTTGACAACATGTGATTTAAGAGTTTTATAATATAAAATTATAACCCCATACGTACATAAAAGTTCGGGTTATACGTGACAAGTTTTATGGCAAGATCTTAACATGTAGTTTTAAAGAACACTTAATGCAGTATACCCTAGTAAATTTGGACTGATGCATTTTAAACCTAAAAAGGTATTATGAGATAAGACGCCTGCGTTAATACTTTATGACGACAGAATATATAAGAAGAATAATTAATTCGTTGGAATGTTTCCATATTTAGACATGATAAATAGTTCTAACTGTAGAATATTCTTTCCGTGTTCCATTCATGACGCGTATCGAATATAAAATAAACCTACATACTACATCTTGTAAATACATATACTACAAAGCTACTTATATAACTTACGAAATAAGTTTTTATAAAAAGAACTAGTGCTTCGCCAGAATCTCACCTTATGTGAAGTGGCGATGCGATCAAAATATTACGTCTTAGCTTACCATTGACATTAGAAAATTTATATGCAAACGTACGTTCTAGTATCAAAACAAATTTTTAATTGCTTGCATGCTTCAATGGAATTGTAGTAATTGATTTTATTGTTTTTTTTTATTGTTCTTTTTTACATTATCAAACATTTTCAGTGTATATGTGACCGTGAGATTGTAAACTTTGTCAGTGTATATTCGCACTACACATATTATAAATTGACGGCAAATTCTGTACGGAACGAATCATTGACAATTTGACATGTTTCTCTTTAACTTCGACAATTTATAAACACTTAACTTGGATGTTTACAATTTGTGTTTAGAAAGACTTCAGAGAGATAATTCACAACTGAATTAAAATAAAACGACCAACAATTAATGCTAAGGCAAAATATTGTTTCTTTAACATTTACACACTTACATTGCACTTGCTTTGTTCAGAAAATATCTACTCATTACGATACTGCATTGTATAATGAAAGACCAGACAGTATTTGTATATTCGGAATATTTTAATAAACTTCCGTTGAATGTTTTTGACTGAGGTAATTTCTAAAAAAAATATTTTATTTGTCTTTAAATTTTAATATAGATTATCAATTTGAAATAATTTTTGTGCTCTAAGGTTGATAACTTAAATTTAGTTTATAAGTTGCAGATTATTTATAAGCCTGAGAAAATTAATCGGAATATTGTCAGCCAATCATCTAACCATTGGATTTAGTTATAGTTAAAATACGAGCTAAAAACGCTATAGATTTCTAAATTAAATAGTAAAAAACGAAATCTTGCGCACGTTGTTCATGAGTAAATTATACAACAAATGCATTCTACCATGCCTTACCTATGGGTGTCAAACGTGGCCTGCTACGAACAAAAACAACCAAACACTTACAATAATCTGTGGTGGATAATCTCAAAAATTAGGGGAAAAACGAAAGTAGCGACATCCCAAAAAAAAATCAAAAAACTAAAATGAAATTGGACCGTACACATTATAAGGAAAACTTATAAAAATAGAATGGTCGAAAAGAAAAAGAAGACGTCAAATAAAGAGGTGGGAAGATGACCTATAGAAAGGATGGAGAAGATTAGAGCGCGACAGGGAGTGTGGAAGGCATATATCCAACCTGAAAACTGGATGGTGAAAAATAATATTATACGTATTTATTAGTTTAAGTTTTTTCTTTGTTTATTTTAATTATAATACTTAGGCTTCATCTATCTATCTAAAATACGAGTTTATGTATAGCGGTAGCTACACGAGCTGTTGTGTGGCTGGTTCGGTTATATGCACTAACGTCTATAACACAGAGAGGGATAGGCAGAGATTACGGATATCCAAATGGCGCGATTCTGTTACACTTGTCGCTTATGCCACATCCAAACATTTACGCATGCTCGTCAGTTACGGGTACTTCTTATATCGCCTTTCTTTAGTATCCCGGTTACAATATCACATTCATTGTAGTATTCATTGTTGAAGTAAAATAGTCCTAACTAGTACGTCCACGCTTATTTATTGCTTATGTTATGGGTTGTTATATAAAAAAATAAATTTTCTAAAAGAAATCAATTTCGCTTATTGTATTTTTCATTTGTAATGAGTTCCAAAAACTTCTTATTGTTAATTTTACGAATACTATAAAAGAAACAAAGGTATTAATGAACTCTTAGCTCGTTCACCAAATAACGGTTGCTAACAAGACATAATCGTTTCCTCTTCGGGCCACTTTATTGCGAGACGAAGAAAAAGCAGGATTTTCGATCATTCAGTCGGGTTGCTCTTTTTGTTTCTAATTCAGGGGTTGTCAAACTTAGGCATGCGCGTTGAATTTAAAAATGATATCATTTTTAGACACGCCATGTCAATATTGACATTGCTTGTTTTACAGGACAATATCTAATACAGAAGCCAGTAATCTTAAAAAAAAACATGTTTATGAATTACTGACAATGTAAAAAATGTAACTGTACTTATTTTATTTAGTAAATGATATCGTTACACAATTTAAAAAAATCGTGCATTTGAAGGCAAACAAAAATAATAAAAAGAATAAAGCAAAAAAAAATAAAGCGATAGTATGTTGCAACTAAAAAATAATAATTTAACGGACGACACATTAAAAATAACATAGTTGACTTACCAATTGAGGGCACGCGCAAGGTAAATAATCCCGCTAAAATAACATAAACTAAAAGGAATACCAAGCAATCATTTTTTTCTTCATTATTCAGGCTAATTATCAAAGTACTAAGGTTATGATTTAACTAAATTTATACAATAATCAGTGAAGCCAAAACGTTTGAGGAACCATGTACTAATTTACTGCACGGTAAAGCAGCACCGCCATAAATAATTCAACACCATGGATATCCATCGTTCTTGGGATGCTATTGTCTTTTCGATCGTTTGACGGTATAGGTCAGTGCGGTGAAGTTTTGCTACTCGTAACATCAAGCCTGCTATACATTACGGTATAGACATGTATAATAAATAGAAATATTATTACACGCTTGCGGTTGAAACATTCAAATATTATAATTTACTTTTATGAAAATTTGAGAAAGGTGTTACTTACCTAACTGAAACAAAAACAGCCTGATTGAGATGATGGTGATGATATGATGATCATCACTAAATGACATATCCTTTTAGTCTGGTGTTAATTGAATGTTATTATCAGAACAGATTACTACTTTCATGACCCAAGTTTCTATTTGTGTGATCTCCTAGCACAAGCTCAAGCTTAGCAATATTTGTTTACAAAATTTGTATTTCTTTTAAAACAAATGTAGTCTGTGCATGAATCTATCTGATCAATGACAGCATGGACGTTTTTTTTTTTTCAATTAAATAGTTTACATACACAAAAAATATGCGACAATAATTGTTGACATTCATGACTATTGTTAAACACAATCATTCACAACAAATAATTATAACAGTAGAATGTACGTTTTTCAATAACATTCGTATCGTATCAATTGGTTTCAATGGTTATTAAATTCAATGCGTCGCCCGTTCTTGTCTCATCGTCTCATGCCGGTACTTTTTATCAAGGGAGCCGTCAATTTTTGATCGATATTGAATATTGTTTGAGCCGGTTGAACGGAAAGGGAACATATAATATTGTTTACTACTAATTAAAAGGTTTCTTATGAAGACGGAGCAAATGATCAAACGTATGCTTATTTTTAGTATTTTATTTTTTGCTGGAGGAAAGGAAAATCTAAAAATGTATACGTGATATCTGTCTAAATTGAAAAAGTGCAATTTGTACTGGATTTGTCACGCAAATATACTAGGGTTACTCGCTTTACGCTCTAGAAGATGTCCAATTACTGAACCAATTGTTGGTTAAGACATACCATTTTACTCCATAGAGCTAGCAGCACATCTGCCTTGTGTCCAACATTTTGACTTACGAATGTCACCTTCCAACGAAAAAAAAAATGACGAAGTTCTGAGGTGAGAAAGATAAAAAATACAAGCATACCTCTTTCTTTTTTAAGTCGGTTGTTTTTTAAACGCTGTTGTGGGGACAGAAGTACACTAGCTGCTACTCACAGTTTATTTAAATTTAATCCATTTAGAAAATAATGCACATTTGTTACGGCTTTATTGCAATAAATAAAACGAATTAATTTCCGTTTCCAATAAGAAAACTGTAGATAATGATACTGGAAAATGTAGTAATACTTGTACATGTAGGAAAACTACAATTAAGTTTCTTTAAAGTCGTAACAAAAACATGATTTTTATTATTAAGCATGGTAATGTAATAAATTATAAATACTTCTTGCTTTGAAGTATTTCTAAGCGGTTGTTTGACAATAGCACGCGGTGACTCCATTGGCTTCATTCCAATTTAACAAGGACGAGTTTTTGTTTTTAAGGGTTCAATTTAATTTCATGGTTAGGATGCTTTGAGGTTCGTTCCAAGTAGTGACATGATAAAATGATAGATAAGTGTAAATAGCATTTATTTAGATATAAGTATTATTGTCGTTCCCCATTTTGTATTAGTATTTAATATCGTGAGTTGCGCTATCAAATTGAAAAATAATTAGAGTTTTAATCTTCAAATTTTATTTTTTGTAAGATATATTGTAAGATCAATGAATTCATTTAGTTACTTATGCAAAAAGTAGATGCTTAAGTAAGTAGTTCTTGACTGAAACAACTAGGATGGCAAGTCAGACCTCGTTTTGTTCGCTGCGCTCGATCGGCTAACTCCAAGGTGAGAGTCGATTTGATATCTGTTAAGAGATCAAATTTCGGAATTTGAGATTTCTGACCGCTCTAAACTGTGTTAAAAAAAAGTTATCGAAACTTCAAATAATCAGAGCCTATTTCGCTCACTCCTTCCGTATTAACGAATCTAATCATTTATTATTTTCCAATTAACAAAATGTCAATGATGTAAGCGACATTATTATTTATCTATATGACATCTATAACAAGACACGAAACAAAAGGAATAAGAAAATATAATAGTAACAGTTTACGCGCAAAACATCTCGTGACACAATTACGTTTATATTGTTGTTCAAACAAATTCTTGCATTTGTTTGTCTGACCTAAACAATAGGTACGCCGTCTCGTGTTTACGCCCCGTGTAAAACGTTATCATTTGTAACATGACATCGCGCCGACTGTGTAAATTTTCTAATGTACGCAATTTTGCAATAGATTATACTGAAAAGGACGCAGTTATAATTTTGAAATCGCTTTTATTAGCTTGATTTATAAATTTGAATGTATCTTTGAATTTAACAGGATCTTTTACTGAACTCGTAACTTTTACTGATATCATCCTAGCTATCGACCGGCCAGGATGATATCATTGACCTGTATTTTTTTTTATAATTATCAATAAATTTGTTTTTGTATTTGATGAAAATGATAATAGAAAAAAAATGCAGTTTTAGCTTCATCAGTTTTATTGAATTATGTAATTTTTATCCTCATCAAATTAAAAAAAAATACATATTAAAATACAATTAAATTAAACCGAAATGAAACACCAAGATAAATAATAAAGAAGGTCTGATAATTTTAAAGGTATAAACACGGGGGCGATTTTTGAATTCGAACGTTGGATATTTTCAGTTGAAACTTAGCAAAAACGATGAAATGATCATCATTCTACTCGTATTATACACATAACCGTATTATCGTCCCCATAGTCCATTTTTCAAAATAAGCAAGTTATTTGTTAAAGAATAAGCCAAAAAGCAAGCACTTATTTTCTACTAATACAATTTCATACGACAATTCTACAATTCTATTGCTCGATCTCAAAAAATCGCCCTTTGATCTTTATAATTTTTTGATCCGGTTTTCTATTATTTCTATTATTTTAAAGTCGCTATAAATTCATCTTATGTGTTTCCAAAATCAACTTTTTTTTTTTTTAATTTGTTACACTTGGCCACGAGATACGACAAGCATCGCCAGATATTTGATAAATGATCATAAAGTGGACCTAATATAAAATGTCATTTTAACGCAGACCTGCGTGTTTCTAATATACACCCTTCACAATTCTGACCCCATCCGTGAGTACTGAATAGATGTTACGCTTTCGTAGCGCAGTTGCATCGGGTTCCATAGGTTCAACTGGTACAGTGCACTGCAAAATTCACATATGTGGTCCACATATAAATGTAGACCTTACGACGTTGAAATAAGATTCAATTTCTTTATGAGTTATGTTCGCGACTGTACCAAGTGCACAACATCCACAAACAATAAACACAAACTAGTGTGACTCGAACGTTGATAGAAGGAGGACGTGTGCGGTACGATCTTGACACCGTTATGCGAGTTTGATTTTTCAAAACAAACTAATGTACTGTTAGTGCCAATATTGTGATTTATGTGATCGGTACAGTTTAGTGACTAAGTGCAAACATTAAGTTTATACGACATGCGGTACTTACTATTACATGATCTTTATTCACGCTTTTTCAATTCCTTGCGAGCGAAACTTGTTTGATTATATTGTTTTGTTGTTAGGACATCCGGGTGCATATTGGATTTTCGACAAAATAATACAAGAGAGTATATATCAACGTTGTCGTACTTTGATTTTTTAACATCGATAATTATTACTGGAAAGTTTTATGTATAAGACACATCATTCATCTACACTGATTTTGTATTTAAAGTAAAATACCTTATTGATAGCGATACAAGTAAGGTTGTATAAGCTGTATTATAACAATTCAAGAGCAGGTAAACGCATCCCCATTTATAATGGTGGTAGAGCCCTCTGTTCCGCTCTTAGACCCGGATTTCGTGTTACAACCTTTATTGTTAGATCAGCTTTTGTACAAAAGTGCACAACCTGTTGCTTGAAAATATCATAGAAATAACTAGAGCGACAGTGACTTGCCAATTTACTGGAATTGTAGCGACGATCAGTCTTAAAACAAACATCAAAGCGTTGGAATCGTGTTTATGAGCATCTGGTTTTATTTGGGGGCAAATGTTTTGGATATGCTCCATCTCGTTTGATGTGTTTCATGTTATTACTTAAATTAGGTGCTGTTTCCTTATTAGCTTCGCTTAATAGAGGTTTAGGATAGGTGCGACACAGTTATGCTTATTTCGCGTGAATCTGTACAGGACGCTATTATAGTTGTTGTTAAATAGAAACAAAATAAAAATACTACTTTATATTAGCGATTTCTGGGTTCGGATTCCAGTCATAACCATGATACTTATTCTTGTTTGAAGATGGGCACATCCTCTGATACATGAAGTCTTAATATTTTTGAAGATACCGAGATATAGTAATAATATCGATTATCACTAGATTATCTTTGTAGTTTTGGACGACGTGACATTTTTTTGTTATGTTATAATTTTGTATTATCGTTCTTGTTCAAACAGGGAAAATCGTTTCCCCGTTTGAACAAGAACCGTATCGTTTTATATTTAATAAAAACTTGACTAGGCGCTTAATTGACATTACAATCCAAGGTTAGCAGTAGTAAGATTATAGTTCGAGCATCGTTTCTTGTTGGATGTTATGGACGTAATATATTAGTGCTATTATTACTCCGTTTATAGTGGTTCGATGTGACGAAATCGTCACCAAACGACAAGGTTCCAATGTCCTAAATACGCAGCTCTGAATATAGCATCCCAGTGAAATCTTTCTAATCCCCGCCAAACATACAAAACAAACACATGTAATTCTTGTTCCATTTAACACGTCATTTTAGTAAGAGATAGTAAGCAGTCTTATCAGGATTTCAAAGACCTTCCAGACGAAACTTCTTAATATAGTTAAGACTTTATCATCGTTTGTTTTATAGTTTGTTTGTTTCATATGTAGGACATTTTTTAACATTTAACGTTTAAGATAATCGATAACTGACATTTAGCGAGTACGTAAAGTATACATACTCTAGTCACAACATAGATATATTATGTTATCAACGTAGATAAAGCGCCTTGAATACCTATTAAATTAAGTTATTTTATCGTTTATCGGCATTTTAAGAACACTCTACGTACTAAAACGGTACGTTTTATGTACCGAAAGACTTCACCACTAAATGGACATATTAAGTTTAATATACATATTAATACATATTATGTTATGTATGTAGCTCGGAATAATCTTCGAAATATGGTTCTTACATTTAGGTTGAAATGTAAAGTGTTTCTCCACTGTAAACTTGGTAACCTGTGACGTATTGTAGTAACTTAAACGTAAACCTATTTTTCTACCGAATAAGTTTTAAAGACTTCTTGCAAAATTGATATAAACTGTTTCTCTCGTATAAATAAATCGGAATAATAAAAATGACTTACGTAAGACTTGTAAGGTCAAACGATTAACAGTTAAGGAAGCAAATCTTACAAACAATTTTTTGGTATTATTTAAAGCACAGGAAGACAGCGAGGAGCATTTACTGGCAGTTAGACTACGTCGTGTTCAATCGACGAAGCGCCTTCTCGGCACGTTCAATTGAGGTTAATTCGTATGGAGACGGGGCACGGATCTCTAGCGCCCCTGCATTATTTATACGTTCAATAAGCTAAATGGCCTAGCAAATTTAGCTCGTATTCATAAATAAATGTTATATGTTGCAATTCAAACACATTCCATAATCAGCCTCTCGTCATGGATCAAAACATATTTTATCAATAAAATCTTGCATAATGACGCCGCTAGGTTAACGTCTTATGGACCCTTCATAATTATAGGTATAATTTGATTTACAAAAGTATAGAAGAAAAAGTACAATATTTATTTTTATACGGGCAAACATTTACTACTCTCTAAAATAATAAATCTTATTATGTACAAACCAAGATATGGTTACAAACAGAACATTTACTTTATTATCTTACATTTTATTCGAACTGAAATAAAATGTGTAGCTTATAGAAACCAGAGGGTACCACCCTAAGCAACTATTCATGTTCTTGTGCTTTCTTGCAAATTCTAGACAAACTGTCCCAGTGTTTTATGTTGACGCATTCTACTTGAATTACACAGGATTAAGTGCCAGCTAAAAAAAAACTTTAGATCAAAAATACCCCTTTTATAACTCACACGTCAACACAAACTTTAACGCTCGACCTTTTCCTCTTATAACGTGCGTTCATTGAAAATAAGAGTGCATTTGTTTTTAGAACTGAGACAATGAACTCGTAAAACGCCTATAAAACTATTCAAACCGTAATTAAGTTTCCACTGGCATGATCACCGAACACCTTTACAAAAAATATAAATTAAGAATTTATGAAGTAATCGTATTACTATGAATTAAATGCGGTAATAAATTTCTGCCAAACTATTGTCGGAAGCGAAAAAAGAAAACGGGAAAGAACTAGGATAGGAAATCGAATAAATTAAATTATTCCATCCTTGCAAATGCCGGATAAATCGAATTGAAATCGACGCTTTCTAGTGACATCATAATTTACTTTGATCATTTGCTCCGTTCTTCCTTTTACTGCTCTTAAACTTTACTATTTAATGCATTTTTTCTTAGTTTTTAAATACAACAATGAATGAAAGAAACGAGTAATTACACAAAAAACTACTGAAACTTCCTTTAGGGCAAGTTACTGTTTGAATAAGTATAAAATTTTGAATAAAACAATGCTTTGTAAAGATCTACTTAGTAGAGTAAAATGTAGTATATTACTCTACTAAGTATCTGCATATACGCTTATATAGTAAAATAAATTTGACTATATAAGCGGTCCGGCGAATCGATCAATGAATACATTATACTACAAAACCAGCTCAGCAGATGTTGCGTCACCTCCAGCTTACGTTGACCTTCGCATGTAAGTCGTAGTAGACATTACGATGACAAATCCCGATTCGACTCTTCTGTTTTAATTCAAAGGTTGTATTTTTCATAATAAAACTGTATATTATACTCTACAATAACCTAGTACATAAAGTACATAATTTTTCACATTTCAACAGTACCATATGTAATTTAGTCATAGTAAGTTTAAGAGAGCGACAATTTTTTTAATTTCATAGATACTAACTATACTTATGGTTAGACAAACACCTTGCTGCAACAATAAATTATACTAATGAGTAAATAAATTTAAAATATATAAAAATATAGTATAGAAGACGTAGTGTAATTTAAAATAAGTAGTAACGTAGGACATTACATTGTATACATTGTAGGTATGTACGAGTGAATTGCAAGTCGTTTAAGTACCAAAGTTCTCAAAACTCTTGAGAATTACACATCTTTACCTTTTTTATCTGTAACTGCCAACCGGTTTAAGCAAAAAAAAAGAGGCGCGAACAAAATTCCAAGTTTACTTTATCCTAATTTTTTTTACATGTATGTGAAGATAAAGTAATTTAATTGCCGTAATAACGTATCTTATTAGTGTCCGTCCGAGATTACGGCACATTAAATTATAAGTGTTACGATGTAACTGTATTAGGTAATTCCAAGAGGAAGTAAACGTTTAGATCCTAATATCGTTTCTGTGAGGCTATTGTATCTGAGTACATATCCTTCCCCTCACTTAACTGGTTTTGGAAGCGTGCTGCCGTTGTAGGTAGCAACATCCTTAAGTGGTTTATCCATTATCCCTCGCACTGCCGGCGAGGAAGGAAGCTCTACAAAGCGGGTTCACGTCATATCTATCTAGTCAGGAAGTGCCAGTGGCAATTCCACTTAACTAACGCTAAGCGGGGATTAAAAACAAGTCATACCAAGCATTTATCGTAGATTATTACTTATGTTATAATAAGTCAACGGTGGTCTGGCACGCCTTGACTCACTATGAAATTATAATGAACAAACAGCTATCATTTTTTATGAGCAGTTGATCCGTAATGGTTTTTAATGTAATAAATCGCTTATAAGTCGCTTCGTTATATATTACAAGTTGTTCGAGTCCGGCTTTTTCCAAATGATTTTTAATATGTACCATAAAAATGTAAATTATAAAAAAAATGAAAATAATAAAAAAAATGTTTCTTCAGGATCAGTTTTCGCATATTACCGCAATGATAAAACTATCATATCATATATTCATGTCTTCCATTTTTGGTTTCATTTTTAAATTATTTATACTTTTTAAGTGAACCATGTAAAAAAGAGACTGCAACTACTGTATATTATAGCCAAAATTATATAATTAAAATCACTCGATGACAATCGACAGAGGGTTAGAGGTCGTTCTTATGCCCTTATAAAATCCACCCGTACTACACCGTTCACAGTAGTTAAACGATACGCATTTAACAAGCAAACAATGCGCCCTGCCCACATGGCTTATTGGTTACTTTACGATGTCGCCGGCTAAATTTGTCCTCATGTCATACATTAACTTTGCAATAGGCACGGTAGCTACGATCGCGTATTTTGTTAGAATCGTTCCGGTCTACAGACCAGACATCGGCTGGCGCCTCGTAAAATCTATAGAATTAAATTTTTATGGTAATGTGATATACGATTCTGTAACGAACGTTTGTCATGTCATCTAAACGGATCATGTTTATTTTTGGTACCATCGCGAACTCTTTGCTCGATAAATTGGGTGTGTGATAGGCTTGTACAATTAACATAAATTCCTAATGATTTAGTGCTGTCGGTATATGTGGGGACGTAAATTGTTTTGACACATTTTGAATGAAGCCAATACGTGGCTCTACTGTTGATGGTCGTAATTCATAAATCTTCTAATTTTCCGGTTTTATTGAACGACGTTTTTCTTCGTAGTCATCACAGAGATTTATATTTTATTTAATTATACATAGCAATTATTTCTATAAAGATTGTAGATGCTTGTGCCTGAAGTACGTAATCATTTACGATTCATATAAATCATAAGAAGATGATCAATATTTTATCGTGATTTGGTATTGGATTCAACTTCACCGCTCAGCTATTTATAAAAACCTTTATAAATAAAATTAAAAAATTCAAAGAGCTTATATCAAAAACAATGCAGTCGAAGTAGCTTACACCTCTCTCGTTTGCGCATCACTTCCTATCGTGGCACTGCGTCGGCCCCAAGCCATGTGTGCGACAGATGTGTCCCGAGTGCGTCAACGAATTTGACTATACTCTTTTTACTTTCGCAACATACGCCCAAGGAATTATCGTTGGCTTAATAACAATGTTTATTATTGCGGAAAAATATTAAAATATTTATTTAAGTATTACTTAAACTAGCCAGCCAGATTAATAGTTGTCGGTGTTGCGTCAAGAAATCAATTTTATTAATATTGATTCTAATAATTGATTTTAATATCCTTTTAAAATGAGAATAGGAAGCAAGTTGACTCAATGAATGTTGTCTTACGATCTGTATGGCATACCTATGGTCCGATTTTGCTATGCTTTTAAGATTGAATTTTCGTGATTTGGAACATTAATTACTTGCAGGAAATATTATTCACATTACAAAGTATATATCTACATATTTGTAAGTAATTTCGACCGTCTATGGCAACAGACTATAACGATATATATTTTTCTTATGTCGTAAATCTCCTTTGGAATCCATTAATTTACTATATAAGGAAACGATTATATTGAACATACTTTTTTTTTAAGTTTGAAACAATTCTTTTCAAAATAAATTAACGTAATTCTGTCAAGGTTTTAAAGGTGTTAAGGCTAACTGGTAGCATTTAAACTTACACGACAGTAATTTACAAGAGTGGAATCACTAACTTTGTCATCTTAAATAATCCATGACAATATTCTATTGCACAGTATCGTAGCCAAATATTTGAGTTTTGTTTAGATAAACATATAATGTGAGAAGGACGTATGCTAAAACTTAATCGTAAATTTAACCGCTATAATACGTCGTTTCATTTTCTGTCTATAGCGCGCTTTAGTTAAAGGTATCTTATTTAAGAATAAATTGAGACGTACCACGTATCGCAAGACACGGAATAATTAATCTAATGATACATCACGTGCTCATTTTCTGTTAGTAAAATTTATTAGGTATTTTATGCTAGTACCAACAATATACTTATAGAATATAATGGTTATTTTCCACACTAGCTAGGAAGCTGTATAATTCAATAAATCGTGTTCATAGAATACGTGTAGAGATCGTAAAAACGACACCTTATCCGCGTTTGAGATCATCGCAGTGCATTTTGTGTGTTAATTCAATTGAACATCTTGTCCGAATCAATTATTACTTCGCTTAGAATACAAAATATGGAGATTTAAATATCTACGTGTAAGAATCTTTTTTAAATTGTTGTAAATGCGTTAATCACGTAAATATATGGTATAATTTAATTCAAACAATGTTCGCATATAAATTAATGATGTCAGAACTAATGATGTCAAAAATACATATAGTTTATGTATGTCAGATGTTCATACGTTAGTAGTAAATATAGTACGTTCTTTCCCGAGTGAAATCCCAACTGATTGCCTACAAGGCTAAGTCGTGTAATGCAGTTTATTCGTTTAGTTTCGTTTCGTGTTTCAATAGTGGTTTTTGTATGTAATTAATCAAGGAAAGTGAATGTAAAGGTACATAATCCCAATGAAGTACCGTTGGGTCGTGCGTCGTCCACTTAACACATTTTGCCAACACTTGAAACATTTTTATCGTGTTATGTATGTTTTGATTCATAAATCATCATCATCATAGGTCTGTTGGTTGCGATCACGGGCATTTTTTACTATTTACAAAGACTTTAATGATGTTGTTGTAATATTACGAAATGACCGTGAAATGAAAATATCGAACTGGGCACTGTTATTACGGCCTCGATAAATAAGGCTACACACAGGTCGTTGCTACGGCGTGGAGCGCATGGTTGGTGCATTAGCGGAAAAAAGATACCAATATAAACATTCTCCTTGTCCCGCTCTAAAGAAACCGAACGTTCTCAAACTTTGTCGGTAGTTGTAAATCAAAAAAGTCATAAAATACTAGGTTACAGTTGCGATTATTTTTTTACGATGCGTTAAAAACGATACATAATTATGCACTGTCAATCATTTTTTTTATCATCAATTTTTTATTTTGCTATAAATAATCAAAGATCTAACAATAGTTTGAGAAGGTAAAGCCTTGTCGGTTCGGTCGACTGAAGTCTGCTCCCGATCTCCCCTTAGGCTGCGTTGTTTGTTCGACAGCGTTCACTTAATTTATAACTCAGCCCGTATTATGATATGGCTTACTTATGATTAACCACCATACTTGTACCATTCACGAAGAAATTATTCTCTGAATTGAAACTTGACTTAAATCGTAATACCAATAAATTTTGTTTATTGTACGTATAGTATTTTAACATTGACCTTTAAACGCCCTTATTTAAGTACTGATTTTAAACATGACTCTTAGCATTATAAGCTTCAATAAAATATGTTTTTGTTGGTTACATGAAAGTTATAATTAACAGTTTCATATTAATAGTAGGTATTATACGTAATGCTATGTGCATTACGTATAACGTTGAAACATAGATTTATTGATGTGAAGGAAAGTATAATAGTTTATATGGAGAAATATGCATTTCTTTTTTTAGTATATGTGCAACTTGGTGAGTTAAATCTATACTAACTTACATTAGTAGAAAACACAACTTCCCCCAATATTAAAGCAATTAAGTTTATGAAATCGAAAGGCTCTCACGGCAGTATTAGTGTAATTAAACGCTAAGAAGTACACACATACTACACATGTACATGTAATTAGCAAGTTAGTACCCACTTCTTATTACATGTTATTTGGACGAATAGGAACTACTGTACGAATACACAAGTACAAAATATTCAAATTTCTGACTACTCTTGAATAAATTCACACGTTTCCCTGTGTAAATTTAAATTATTATATATTATATCTAACACGTATAAGTGAACCAAAGCCAATAAATGTA
>DWLR01001504.1:0-18039 GCA_018246295.1 Papilio alexanor hazarajatica
AACGATGGTGCTTACATTATTGAGAAATAATTGTATTTAGTTCTCTAAAAAATAAAATAATCTTGTACTGTGAGATGACGGGTTTATTAGTTGCCAACCCAATATTTACTTCCAAACCTGTTGATTTGACTAATGTATTCATACAATAAATCCCCAGCCCATAGTCCACCAAGTAAAGCCGCGAGTCGAGCGTGTCTATAATAAATCTGCAGTTGCTATCGCGGCAATTCGTTTACAATTAAGCAGGGTAACGTTTCAACGCACCATTGCGATTGTCCAACCTGTTAGGGCTGTTAGATGTACGCTTAGAGCCAATTCAGACATTCAACTTTGTGACAAGTGTTTGGGAATAAAATGTAATTTGAATTTACATTTTTATAGAGTAAGTATAAAGTAATCAATAATAATTGTCTGGCGATGCCCATTTAAAAATACTAATGATAATATGAGCAACATTTAATGATGATGACAAGTTATCGCGTGAGATCAGCAAGACAACGCCTGCCGTGCGAACTTACGTATAGATCTTGAACCAAGCATTACTTTTAATATCACAGCTACTATAGCACACAGTTAATATAGCAGCTACGACGGAAGTTCGCCTGATACACAACTTTCGAATGCGCATCCGTCTTAAGCCATGTAATTAATCTTTTTACTTATTTACAGCAACACATACTGCTTATACTTATCTACTTATTACAAAATTTAGATAAGAGTGGAAAGATTTTTTTATATTAGTAAAAAGAAATTGCCTTGTTCAATTATAAAATAGTTTCCCAGGTTTCAGTATCTTATGAATACTTTCATTTTCCAAAACTAAGCCACAACGAATGGAGACTGTATAATTTTAAGTACATTAGCCGAAACAATCCGATTACTTTTCTTAAAATATTCCATTAGAAACCGGCGGAGAACAATATCATCTGCATAATTTAATAACTACTAAAATTGAATCTTAATATTAATATTTAATCTACTGCTATCTTCTAGTTCCAATTTGTTTCTTATCTACATCAATTTCGACGTCCCTTTAGATCCAACTATTCATGTACAAACCTCAAGGGTGTAAAGAATTTTTTTATTGATGCCATTTGAAAATAATGAGCACACATTGTCATAACTAAAGTACCTACACGTATTGTGTATATTCTGATAGGGAAAATTTATCATTTAATTCCGTGTAACCTTCAGGTAATTTAATTAATATTTGCTTTTTAAGTGATTAATATTAAATACTATATAATTAATGTAAGAATATTTATTATTGAAATCTATAAACACAATATCAAGTTTAATTATTTTTAATTTATCTGAATCAATCAATCAAATACGTTGCGGCATTCAAAACTAATTATTATAATTTAAGTTCTCAACCTCACTCTACAACCTATATTGCGCCAAGAATCTAAATCTTAATACGTTGTCTCGTGATCCATCAACCCACCGTCGCAAAATAACCGCCTCAGAGCATTGCTATTTATGACACCACCAATATTTTAGTAAAATGATAGCTGTGGTATAAAACCTCAGTTAGATCTTCGGTAATGTAGTTGATTTACTAGCAGCTACAACTCTAGTAAAATCGGCAACAGCAGCTTAACGAGTGGTTCGAATCAACCAGGAATAATCACGACCTATTATAATAATTTCAGTATGAATTAGGAGGATAAGGGATACATTTGCGATGCATCTGATGAGAAAGAGCTGCTGGCTCCAGACCATTTCTTCTTTTCTTTTCTTTATCAACTCCCTCTTTCTTTCTATAAAAAGATCGCGAAAGTATGCCTAATGCTAGTGACTTGATGGGTAGACGTGCTCGTTTGTATCTTTCCCAAAACAATTTCCGTGTTCACCAATGGCATATGTACCCATTGAGTGCTTATTCGCTTTATTTTACGTGATGTGCGGATGAATGCGCCGCAGTGCGATGTGCGCGGTGCGCGCCGGGCCGTCTCGCGCGCGCGCTCGATATAGCACCGCGGCTGGCGTGTCATTGCACCTTGCGCCTCGCTAGTTCCGCAACCGACCTATTTACAGATTCTTTATAGATCCCTCTTCCTATGCATCTAGTTATCTATATTTCTACAGGCTAGCTGGCGAAAGCTCTCCCATATATGTAGTGTCATGGCTGTATATATGGGATATAATGGAACTATAATGATATCATGATACGATATTAAGAAATGATATGACATAATGTAACTGTATAATAAAACAAATAATTGGACGATCACCCCCAAAAGTAAAAATCTATTCTCGGACGATTCATTTTTTTTTTTCTTTTTTCGAAAGAGTAATAGAAGTAGTTTAGATGTTTTCTGACTGAAAAGTGACAGAATAATCGTCTGCCACTCAAAGTTTAAGGGCATATTTCGATATTTTTTTTATATTTACAATTAATTAAGAATGTAGATTGAGTTTAAGCAGAAAATGTTGTTTAAAATATGAGAAACAAAATAATTTTAAAATTAACAGCAACCGCTTTTAAAATCAAACCCCCTTTCCACTAATAATACATTTTGTAACTCGTGATGCAACCATTTGTTATCATAAATAATCGGCCGTACCTTGTAATAAAACGTATTCAGACGCAAGTTACATAACGAACGGTCATAAAACCTACGCCTCAGTATATCACCAAGGACAATAGACCACGGACCTCTAGAAGGTATGAAGCCCAACAAACATGTGTACGGTTTAGTGGGTTGAATTCTAAGAACTAGTTTTTTTTTTTTTGAGACACAAAAGCATGAATACAATGCAATGGCATCTGGCAGACTCGGTGTCGTCTCTCGACAATGGACGTGACACCTTGCTTTGAAATCAGAGATCCGTTCTGAGTATCTTCACAAAGGTAACCTACCTGCGACGCGACACAGTTGGGAGTGAAAACTTACTTCTTCAAAAATTATAGAAATTAATCCAAGCGCACTGTAATTATAATAGTAATTGTATTGCGAAATCGACTTGAATGATATTTTTCTAAAATGCAAATAACACAAATACACAATACGAACGAAAATTTGTCTTTTGAAAAATAAAATGAAATGAGTGAATAAAATTTTAATGGCGTGTCTATACGATTCAACTTTAGCCAGCCGAACTTTTTCTAAATGTTCAGAGCAGTCAAGATATCAATAGATACGTACGAGTACTGTTAATGAGATGTTTTTCATCCGAATTATTAAATTTATTATTTTTAATAAATTAGATGAAAATTTTTGCGCTTTTTCGACATCGCAACTTGTTGACAGTGCGGAAAATAACACGACTTTCGAATTGTAAAATACGATATTTATAAGGATTTTAGAACAAAACGAATTCAACGCTATTATAAGCATTATAGCATCTACCACCCTTAATTACGTAAGGTCACAATGCCTAAGGCCTAGACCAGGGGACGGCAACTCTTTGGATGTGAAGCTGCGGCGTTTACTTCCATACGCAAATATTATTTAAATCATAAAAAAAAAAATCATTTAAAACAAACCTTCTGAATCGATTAACGATTATTATTATTATACTATTATATTATATTACCTTCTGAATCGATTATTAAGAATTATTTCTATCTCTAGATATTTTACAGATATTTTTTTATGAATAAAGAGATATTTTTTTTATAAAAAACTTTACTTATTTAAGTACTATTTATTATTAGTAAGAAAATTTATTGTGACTCTTTAAAAACTATGAAATTTTGTAAATTGCAATTTTTAACTCTTCCGACTCAAAAGGTTGCTGACCCCTGGCCTAGACCATTAGGGAACTAATTAAAAAGACAATCACAAATACGTAATTAAGATTCAGAATAATGAGCAGATATTAACGATATTACGAACACTTTTACACAGCGGAAGCAATAAAGATCAATGCTGATGTGCATTCTTGTTAGATGAAAAGTGATAAAACATGACTAGGATTAGAGGTTACGCACAAACAATAATTAAATACGAGTACGTGTGTCCAGGTGGTTCTAACCTTCACAAAAATTTCAAGAGATAGATAATTTTTTTCTTTTTTAAAGTTTATTTGCTTAAAAGTTCGTTGTTATTCAAGTTATACAGGTAAAAATTGAGGAAGCAATCTTTATTCGCTGTTGCTCAGGCTTACATAACGCCTAAAATGTTAAAAAGAGAATACCTTCCTCATTCATCAACATGATTCACATGCTTTCGCGTCATCGTACACATTTTGTACAATTAATTACATAGCCGTAGACCTCGTGAGCGACATCTAATGACATCGCTCGTCGCTAATTACGTTACCTAAATCATACTGTTAGTGCGTCCGCAATTAGAGAGGAGGGAACACTATTATAGTGCCGTTGACTTGCCGTACTTAAGTGAGCTAGTGCCGCGATTTTAAATGTTTAGTTAGCAGCTCTTTAAAAGTAATCCCGAGCAGTTTGAGTCTCATAACGATAAGTCGCAAGAAACATCGTTTGCGTAAAAACCGAGATATTTTGTTTTTCTTGATGAGAGAAAAAAAGGCAACATCCAAAGCAAAGCAACAATCAATGAATTGAGTTTCGGCATTACGAAACATTCTGATTCTGATTTTGATTTTCTTCTTTTCATTTAAATTTACCTGCTTCGAATCATTTTCTGTAAATACGCAGCCTTTCAACAAGTTGAAAGGATACATATCTAAACGTTAGCAAAATAGTTTACACGTATTTGCTAAAATTCTACATGTCCAAAACCGGATTTGATACGATCAGATAAGAAGAACAACTGCGATACACATCGCTGACATCCGTCGCTCTGGCAGTAGTTGAGGATACTGCAAAAAGGTGCGGAATGGGAAATGAAGAGGCAGGGATACAGTGATGCCCAAAACGAGGACGAGTTGGCGGGGTCTTTGATACAGCATACATTAAATTCACACCTCGCCGCATCAATCTACAAGGTGTACCGCAGGCACACACGTTTACATTCTTTTTAGGACAAACCTGATATTAAATCTTAATGTTGTTGAAGATGTGAAATGTAGTTATGGAATTATACAGATTGACTAATGATGCCTTTGCGTTGAGTATCTGTAGTTGTAAATATTGCCTTAACTAATCTATCCGTAATTATAAAAATGAATGACTTCTTTATGTATACTGAACAAACTTCTGACCAATTTTGAAGAATCCTGGAAATTTTCGAAACCACATTTGTCTCACTTTGTGTTAAATTAATTTAATTTTTAATCCATATAAATTTTTTTCAAATTGATTTTGTTGTATTCTAAAATGACTTTGTCCCAACAATCTCTAAAATCATGTTCCCTTTATTTCTGCTTGTTATTCGTTTTTTTTTTGACGGGACATTTCGTAGAAAGATGGCGGCGCGTCGGAGGACGAACTAAAAAACGCAGGCGTGAGTACGAGCGCGTCGGATCTCCGAATGTTTGAGCCGTGTCGTGCGGACCAAGCTTTGTGGAAATCATAGCTCGCTTTCAACGCTGACACACAAACATCTACCCACACACAACGCGTGTGTGCTAATGATACATATTTACACAGTGACATATAGTTTTATAATTAGTTTTATAGTTAAGACAATTGCGAAAACAAAACATAATGAACTATCTATTTTCATCTAATTTTTTTTTAACCTGTTTTGACAATTTGACAATATTAAATTTGTGACAATATTCCATTATACGTGGAATCAAAGAGATTGAGATTCTTATTATATCGATTAAGTTATTTTTGAATCGACTAAGGCTCTGAACCAACGGATGACGGAAACATTAATACATTTACTGACATATGTAGACCTCTCTGCAGTTGGAAAACATAGCGTGCTGGGTCTAATTTTATTATGTAAGTGTGAAGATAAACACAGGACGATTCACGTCTACACGCGCGAGACATTCTCGGCGCGGTGGACCGGAGATATTTTAAGGATTCCTAGGACCCTTTGCCGACGACAAAAGACGGATTCCCTGAACGCTCCACAAAAGGAGTGCTGTAAATTGTACAACTGTCAAGTTAGGTTTTGTGGCCCAACAAATAAATTTACTTCACACCAATTCCGAACATTGTAACGCGAACATTATACCTTTGTGGAAGTCTTTTTTTGGAATGGAGTTAAATTCTAAGTAAAGGGGTAAATTTGAAATAAGTAAAGTAAATGTTTTGAAGTTTTAAGTGAATTCAGAGAAGGATACAGATATGGCATACAATAACCAAGTCGTGATAGCACGAATGGTGTCGTGTCCAATGAAGCGTAGGGTTCGTCGGACGCGCGAGAGCTCGGACTTACCCGGGTCCCGAATACAAACTTCGAATCCGAAACTATATGGAGACATTACTTGTGTGCTCGGCTTACCAGGGTAATTGTAGGACATGATGTTACCAACACGTTTCAAATAACTAAGACATCCTAAGACTCTTTTACATTAGAAGACAATAAACGAGCAACCGGCTCATTTGATGCTAAGTGATCATCTCTATCCATCAACAATAGCAACACATTAAAATAGGCAAAAATACTTTTGCGACCCTAAACCGTAAGGAGAGAAGAAGGAGAAAAACAAAATAACTTATTACCACTAAATAAAAATAAAACTTATAAACTATTCCAAAAACGATAAAATGTGGCAAAAGATAGCCAACTCAGCGAATGCAGAGATGATGCAAACCGTGCGCTGGTTTTCAGCTGGTCCCTTTGCACTCATATGAATTACACGTATGTGGAAGGGTAACTAAATCTAAAAAGAATGAGGTTCGTTGTACTTCTGCGTCATAATTGATTTATTCGTGAGAGCACTTCAGTGACTGCTGGCTCTAATACCCTCTGCAATATTAAAGAAAAAATCTAAAACATTTTATGACAGCCATTACTTTTCTATAGATTAGATTCTATAGATTAGACAATAGGAATCTCATTAAAAGTTGTACAAATGTGGCTCGGAACATAGTTGTTATCATAGTTGTTTATTTAAGTACATATTTTGTATGAATTACAAGGTCCGTTGCAGTCAGACCAGACTTAGCGGAGACTTGGTCGGTCGGCAACAGCGATATAACAGTGAAGGTAATTTCTGCGCCACGCTCCGTCGCCTGTCCCCCAGAGCGCCGCGAGAAGTCTGCTCACCGGCAAACAATTCGACATTGTTCCCAATGTTCCCCAACCCAATCCCAACAAACTGTTCCCAATGTCAATCAGAATTAAGAAATTATTGGTTAGTTTAAAATACTGCAGTAATAAAATTTATATATTCGATGAGATCACGGCAATGTTTCTGTAACGCATTGGGCGGTCATGTTCTGCCAGCTATGTCTGCACCGACCAATACTCCTATACACGTTTAGTTATTCTTATAATTATCTATACTAAAAAAACAATATTTCAAAGGTTTGTTCCGGGCAAATTTAAAAACTTTCATGGATTGAAAACAGCGAGAACCCTAGGCTATATTACTTATTTTTTATTTGTCAATAAAAAATTTGGTTTGCTTGTACTTCATATATGTACATATAAAATAAAAATAAACTGATATTCTATATAACGCAAACATATGTGTGACAAAGTCAACATATAGTCCTTCAAAACAATAATTACGCTCATATAGAGGCAGATTGTACATTTTCAGCTCGCTGATGCATATTGACAGGCGGTCCGTATACGCTTAGCAAGTTGGTTCCGTCATTATTTACATCAGCCTGCCCTTTCCTTTCTCTAAGTTTTACGATGCTTAAGAGATGCTTGTCTATTTCAAAATGCTTGTATTTTTTTTTTACTTTTATTACCTCACCTCAGAACTTTGTTATTCATGTACCAATTTCAATTTTATTTTGTTGGGAAGGGGACATTCGCAAGTTTCATTCGTTCAAAATTAAACGGGAGTCCCATTTAATTAAGATATACTGGAACCGACATATTGATAGACTACTACTAGAAGACAAACCCTGTTTCAGTTTATTTGATTTTAATGAGACGTGTCGGGGCTATAAAAGACTTGTAAATAAAACTAGGTGTTGCCCGGGGCTTTGCACGCGGTCGCTTCTAAATTTTTCGTAAATTGATTCCGCGTACCTGTATTAATTTTGATAATTGATAACATGTGTCAAAAAGTTGTTATCAACATTATCATAACAATCGCTATTGTAAATGAAGCAATGTTTTCTAATCCCCAAATAGTGAAGAATTGTTCTAATGTAAAACCAATTTTGTTTTTGTTTAAAAAAAACTTTTAAAGATTACATTTTACTTTGCGTAGATTTTTAAGCATGGTCACTACCAACAGAAAGCTACAACGCTTTTTCTCAATTTATAAATTGTTTTACTTATTAGAAAGAGTTAATAATAACGTAATCCTAAATATTAAAACAGTGATTATGATTTAGCTATAATACAAAATAAATATAGCTACATTCATTTCATTCCCTCTGCAATTCAACCAACTAAAACATGCTATGGGGTTGGGTAGATAACTTACCCCTGTAATGACAGTCATCGATAGAGATCACGGGGGACGAAGCTATCCGGCGAGTTTAGTCCAAGCTAACGTATGACCATTTGATACATTCAGTAATATCGGCTCTGCAATGTGTTATTATCAGCAATAAATCTTCTACAACACATCGTTTATTTGTCGTCGACGATTTATGTTGTGTTTGTATCGAGAATGCTGATCTAAAATATTAATCCATATATTTGAGCTATACATGATTCACTTTAGTAGAATAACCAATTTTTCTGTTTAAGACTTAAAGGATTCTGAATGCGAACGTCTTAAAATTGCGATCAAATCAAATCGATCAATGGAAGAGAGAAGGCACCACAAATACAAATACGGACAAAGAGGTTATATGATTGGGTTTTGTCTGTTAATTTCCTTCCCTTATCCACTTTACGTTCATCCTCTAATCCTCTAATTATTTCTCCGTAATTTGATTTTTACGGATAATTGATTTTATTGATAGCGATTGTGAAAATCACACTAGATGACCCGTTTACTCGTTCACCTCCGTCTACTATACAAAAAAAAAAGATAATTCAAATGTTGGTACGATATGTGTGATTATTAGCGATGTTTATGTTGACATATGGAGCCTAATGTGTAAGTCAACGTCCGCCGCTCGACAAACTTGCGTGTGTGCTCGAGTGTGCCGACCGCGAGCGCACGCGCCCGCCAATTTAATTCGCGTCTCGGGTTACAATCGTACACGAAATCCGGGATGAGCTTACCATAGGGTTGCCAAAATTTAAACCAATTTTATACCTATGATATTTTATTTTATATTCTTATTCTCATCGACAGAAAATATCACTGACATTCTTTTTAATTTGATTTACATTTATTTTTTATTGTTATATCTGATAATTTCTGACAATAAAAATACCTTTTGTACATAAAGATCTGGAAACGGAAACATAGCCATGTTTCGATAATTGAACATGATAAAAAAGTATACGAGAAGTTACAAGTTTAAATGGATGCATTTACGAACGTACCTCGTCGATTTACATTGCAAATTATAACCAAGTAGCATGCCATGTCTTGTCATGTCTATACGTTTATTTGTTCGTTCTCGTTGCAACCCCGACAGGAAAGCATCCATCCACTATTATAACCACACGTGTAATTAAGCTGACACAGAAGCGAGTGTTCGCGTGACAACCCCGTATCTGCGCAGCGCTGCGATTTGCGATGCGAGGCGTTATCAGCAGGACGCGAAATAAAAATCTATCTTGCATTCACCATACACTCGCATGTTTTGAATAAACATTATTATATTACGCATACACATGTCGATGATTGTAAACAATGGCGCCGGCGCCTTGTTCAAGTACCAAAAGTGTACTGGTTTGAAGTCTTAGAGAAAACACGCAACTTTAAATTTTAATAAAACAAAACACGATCGACTTTCTATGAATACACCGTAGAATGTTGTTCGTTTAGCAACATTCAAGAGAGTAAGAAAACATCTTCTAGCCCATTACACAAAAATGGTATAATGGTAAGTCCTGATGTAGGTTTTAATCATAGATTAAAAATATTATATTCTATTAAACCAGTAAGTTTGTTTCATCTTTGAACACCTTATTAAAAGAACCTAACACGTTATAGGCCGTTTGAAACATTCTTTGGTTTTTAACGTTAATTCCTCACGGTGCATAATACGAACAGACCGATTAGAAGTAAAATATAAATAATTGCGCTAAAACGTCACGTCATCACTGGTGGTCTATAAACTAGCAAAGTGCAAGACACAGCGGGAGAAACATTCGCTTCATAACGTTCACTCACTCCACACAAGGTGTAGAGTTATGGGAGCTTTCTAAACAGCTTCGACAGGCTGCGCTAGTGTCGCATATGGTTACAATCAACTGCGTGCGCACAAGTTTTAATCTAAATAAGCAGCGCGCTAATGAATTGAGATCTAGATCTAGATTGCGCAAAATTAACTGTTACACACAAGATTCTTCCTCTTGATTGACGTCTAGATGGAATTAAAAAACGAAGATGAACCTGGGATGCGGATTAAATACTAAATAATAAAGTAGATGTGTTG
This sequence comes from Papilio alexanor hazarajatica, assembly GCA_018246295.1. Lineage (NCBI taxonomy): Eukaryota > Metazoa > Arthropoda > Insecta > Lepidoptera > Papilionidae > Papilio > Papilio alexanor. The sequence continues at coordinate 10,523 of DWLR01001504.1, forward strand.
TTTGAAGTTTCGTACACAAATCTTATATAGATATTAGTTTCCTTTATCTATACCAATGACTGGTTTTATGTACAAATTTATCCATTACTTCATTATACTTCAAATGATGGTAAAATAGTCTTGACATATTAAACGTATTACGTTCAACATTTTAATTAAAGAGATATTCATTGTAGAAATAGACAGTGCATTTACTGGCTGCGGTCCCGGCAATGGTCGTAGCTCACAAATCAACGCACATCTCTCGAGCGAAGCCGCGTTCCTACCACATGATCATGACATCAGCTCAATAAAAATGTATTAACACTATGTACGGCAGCAGTAAATCTAACTTATCTAGATTGATATTAACCTGGTGTACGGCTCATTTTGTTAATCGCTTCAAAGTTATTACAAAGTAAATATTTCTAAGTGAAATTTATACTCTATAATACTACTAGATATCGCACCTGAGGAGACGCGCTCAAAAGCGTAAGTACATAGATATATTAACTACAACAGTATATTTTGGTAGCCTATCTTTTTAATATATTTTCAAGACACTACTAACTTTTAAATACATCTAAAGCTATTTCTGGAGCTCTTTTGGTTACTGTTTTATGTAACCAGCCCCTAAACAACTTAAAATATATGCACAAAGCTGCTGAATATGAATTCTACTCGTTTGTTAGTAACATAGCTTAGAACAGAGCATTGAAACCCTACACACTTTCATCCATACCATCCTGCAAACCTGCCTAGGTCATCGCACCATACAGTGGGCGGACATCCCACACTCTTCTCTTCCCAGCAGTTTTACGAGAGAACATTTCTATTCTAACGGCAGTAAACATTTCTTAAAACTTTTAATAACACTGCTGAGGTAAGCAGTAACAATGATTAAGAAATAAATTGAAAATAAATCGGTAGTTAGGAGCACACGTAATTTATAATTTTATCTACATATAAACTTTATAATAGTTTTAAATAAATTCCAATAAGCAACAACAATGGTTTAATCACATAATGAGTTTAGAAGTACGCAGCCTATCAGCAAGAGGCACATGACACGGCTAATCTTCGTCTAGCGTTCTTTAACCTCATTTCATGCGGGTATTTGCTAAGCCACAGCTTGTATGGGATTAGCGAGTGCATGTGAATGATATATTTACATGTGAGGGCAAACACTGCAAATACTACTCGGAATGAAGTAATCTGTTAAACTTTAATTAAATCTACTTAAGTCAAAACACTTACACCCGACGAAAAACTTTAAATTACTTCATCGCATTAATTTTCATTCTTCCTAATATAAAAATACAAGTAAGTTTAATATTCAATATCAAAACAACATACCGATCGTGGTAACTAAATAATAATAACTGCGTACGTACCTGAAACAAAAACAAGTCAAATTATAAACACAAATAAATATAACGCATTCATAAGAACCTATATACAACAGGGAAATGTCGAGTAGCACGTAGTAAAGATTTCTGTACACAAAGAAAACTGCAGAAAACTTTAATTTTACATTCATTTGGTATAAATAATGAACGATTCTAAAATGGCCAGCCTCCCGATCCCGACGTAGCCGGGTTGAAGGTAAAAAACGGCTTATACCGCATAACGAACAAGCGACGCGGCACGATTTAAAACGCAGTCACACAAAAATCAGTCCAGCGCGATTAAACTTAAGACGGAAAATTATGTAGCATTTAAAAACCACATAGCAACACGTGGTCCACCATAAAGTACACACGGTCGGCCCCTTAATGCCAAATACGTGTCGAGTCGATCTCACGTCCAGATTGGGGACCGTAAATGGAAAACAAAGAGGCCAGTGCCTAGAGTAAAGCGGTCTAGTCGAGATCACGTACGGATAAGGGACACAAACCCGCGCTCATTGCACTGCGCAAACACACGGAGGGACATGTTTGCCGAGAGCTCCGCTCGCCACAGCCGCAAATATTTGAACACAATTTGAAGGCACAACGCCCTGCGTGTGTCAATTAGCCGGGAACAGGTAATCTTTCAATATGTACTCAGAGCGATATCTCCTTACACTGTAAGGCGATAATCGCAAGATTTTGCAACTAGAAGAGGAAGTACCTTTAAACCTTCGGTTAATACAAATATGTACCTACTTTACATCTAAACTAGCATTACAAATCTAGGCCAATGAAAAGCTAGGGTATAAAAGGGCAAGGGCATATGAATAGGGTCTAATAATTATGTTAAAAAGTATCAACAAAATTGATGACATTATAAAACGTCCAATATTAGGAGCTGCCGTAGCCACATTTAATTTACACATACATACAAGAACGTGCACACATTATATCTAACAATAACAACACAAGTGGAAGAATCGAGACAAATACAACATCAGAAATAAAAATTTAAATCTGAAATAAACATTCAGCAGTCCTAGGCCAAATTCTCGATTATTGATCTGTTTTTCATTGTAGACAAACATGACCATACTGTATTAAATCGATGTAAAATAAAAATAAAATCTTTTCTAAATTCTTGAACCCAATTGAGGAAAAAAGAAAACAACAACAGATTAATGATTACAAAATATGGCAAAACAGGAGATGAACGACGTATTCAGATCTATCATGAAATATTTCTTAGATAAAAACAACTTAACCATTTAAATATCAATAACATTAAAATACAACAGCCGGCGAAGGTGCAGCACAATAGTCTCGCGCATCCAAATAAGTCCGTAAGACATGATCAAGGAGATGGTACAAAAGGCCCGCACAACTACTCGGAATGTACAAAGACAAAACGAAATATACTATGTTAATGCGCTCAATCGATACATCTGAGGGAGCGCACGCGCGTCTAGATTGAACTTAGGGTTGCTAAAGATTTTACGGTTAAGGCAATTTGGATCAATGCACATTGGACACAATGCACATAGATATCGTTCAAATACATTTACGTAGGTAATTACTTATTCCACAAATTAACTATAAGTTTTAGGTAAAGAACAGACAAGACAAGGAGACATTAACCATTCTTGACTAAGCTGTTATTATCCATTCAAAAATTGTATCACTTTAATATACAAATTTATTAAAGCCTAGAAAAAAAAATAACTTCGACTAACGAAACTTCAAGGGCCGTCACATACACACGGAGATAATGCTACAGTACATATTTTTCCTTAATTTTATTGATGGCCAGCATAGCGTTTGCACGCGTTTGGTAATAAAGGGTGTTCTAATTTCAAAATACTGTAATAATAAATTCAACAAGTACAATGTTGTTGGATTTAATTAACAGTTCATCAGAGAAGGATAACGATGCTGCTTTCGAGATGTTAGTTACCCCGTCAGGCACAAAAACTAGATTTTAAGGAGTTCAAGATCGTCATTTAAAGAATTTCATTAATTGATAAAAATGATAAAAGAAAAAAAGACACAATCATGCGCAAAAGTATTAAAAGAACGTCTAAAGAACGTCTTGCTGTTTGTTCAAAGTAAGAAAAACATTAAAAAACAAAGTATAAATCAATCTTTTATTTTCTATTGTGAAATCAAGTTACACTTCTATCAAGTTAAAAAAATATTTAGCATTACTTGAAATCATGGAGAAAATCATCATACTCATTAATATGCCATAATATAAAGTAATATGGAATAGCATAAATTACGGTATAGTTTGATGACGTCATAGAAATATATATTATAGCTGCGTGTGCGGTCACTCGAAAATTTGTATAGAAAATATATGGAAAATATATATACTACCTAACTATAAAATATATTAACATAATTTTATATATTGAACCTAGGTCTGCGACGGTCTTAAATCGTATTTACTGAAAAAAATAGCAACTTTTGCTGTGGGCCTCACGATTCACGATCCGCATTTGCTATTCAGCCGTCGTGCGGAGCGCACGCTCCGGCGCCAACGCTCCTGTTAATCGGATGGCCATCGCGGCAAGATAAATATCATAAAACAACATCGGGGACGACACAAGGTCGCGTATAATACCAGATTAGCTACTGAAACAATAGGCTCCCAGCGAACCAAATTCATTGCATATATGGTTATGAAAATTGATGTGGTAAATAAAACTGTTATGATTGATAAAACACATTACTTGTAAAAACGTGACATATCTATTATTTAACATAAATTATAATAGTTCCTAAGCACACATGTTTTGTAAGTTTTATTAACGTGATATCTATACTAATTACGATAAATTATTTATAATAATAACTAATTAAAAACCAACAAAAACACTTTGTCCTTAATTTTAAGAAAATAAAGATTGTTTTGGCCATGTTAACGAGTTTCAGAATTAAAGAATTTCTTGGATACAAAAACGGGTCGCATGGAGTTTTATAATTCCAAGGATGGTTATCATGTAAAGTTAATGATAATTATTAAAACATCGAATCATTAATATCTTCGAATTTACTCAAATAAATCTGTAGAAACAAAGTTAATGTCTCAAAAACAATCGTCCGAAAACATCAAAAAATCAAAAAGGCACTTGAAACAAGTCAGAACTAAATACTAAGATGTATCTGGCCATTTTGCAGTATAGGAATGCAACGGCACAAAAACGCCGAGGGAGACGCAAAAGAGCGACGGCGAGGCGGCGTATTTTTAAATCGCGGCCCATGAAATTTCTCTGGACTGCGTCTCGCTCTCTCGTTTAAATTCCCAGCGAGTGAGGTGGTAAATAGCGACTCGAGAAAAACGTGGGCCGATTGACAAAACTGCGGAGTCCCGGAGTGCGAGTGGTGTCCTCGCCGCGTGTGCACACACCCTTACTGACTGCCCCAAACACTCGCCGACCCATTACCATATTAAACACATATTAACATTGCCGCCAGTGGATTCTTCTTTTGTCTTTACCCGACGACATGTAAAGTTAATTTAGAACGCAATCATCAAGGAATTATTCAGTAATTAAGAATGCTCTTAAATGGATTTATGTAATTAAAAAAGATTTTAAATTTAAAAATACAGATCTCCCCTGCCTCACTGCCTATCTCCTATGTTATTCTTAAATTTATATAATATTATGAGGCCTCCGACGCTTTGTGTAATTTAGTGACGGTGTACACGCGGGTGGCGTGTATTGTGTTGTCGACTAACGTATAATATGTCTTGTTGACGGCCCAAATATGGATTTACTCAAACATGCCTCAAAAATATTGTTAATTTTGCTCTCAATAAAATTTAAATTCTTAGACTTCTGTTTATGGTTATGTTTTATAATATGGCTCTGACAATTATAGCCATAATATCTTATAATGTGGCAATAAATTAACAACAGTTTTAACATCGACATTCAAAAGCAATTACAGATAAAATCCGGCCCACACAAACCCAAATACTATTTATATTTCACCGATTCGAATTTGGAGATAATGAAACGGGAGCAAGCATACCAACCGCTACCGCTCCTAGGACAATTTCGTTGTTCATATATCAATTACATATCGTTTTTTTTTCTTCAAGTAGGTGGCAAACGAGCAAGCGGTCACCTAAGTGACCACTATCCATAGACATTTGCAACAGCATTTTAGAGTTGCAGATGCGTTGCCTACCTTTAATAGACGGAAAAGGGGGATAGACATTTTTACATTTTCCTTCTTCTATCCATCCCCTTCTCCGACAAATACTTTTCCTTTCCTTTACCTTTCCCCACCCTTTCCTTATTAGAAAAGGGTGGGGAAGGGAAGAGGATTAAATTGGAAATATTTCAGACGAAACGCAGAAAACTTCTACTACACGCCTGTCTTCTGTGAGGGGTTTCATCCGTCGACCCCGCCATTCGTACAACGTTGTTGCTGACTCTACCACATTTAAGATTTTTATATTTTTTTAATATATTTCTTAAATCTTTTTCTTCTTTTCCGTTATGATATATTTCTTAAATCTCGCTAACTAACTCGGTCAATTAAGGGAACATCACTAACGATTAAGCTTTTAACTATTAGCTTGATCGTGATCAAGACGGTAATGTATGAAGTGTTTACCTGAACCAAGACTCCTTAGATCGATTTTACTCATAAAATAGTTTCTGCTGAACGTACTTTATGCTCAGCCAGCTCATTATTCTAGAAACATAGAAAAAAACCAATAACCCTTGATTTATCTTAAACGTATATTGTTACGTGTAGTACAAAGCGTTAACAGAACTCTTCAGTCGCACGTCGGTGACGACGGCCGATGCGGACATAAAAGGCGTTGCCCGAAAACGGAATGGATGTAAACAGAGCGTCCCCGCGCACATGTCGACCGCCGTATCATCCCTAGGATAGATAAATTCCTTGCCGTAATTAAAACTGTACAAACGGGTAAAAATAACTCGGGACGATTTAATAAGCGACAATATGAGCGTGTGAAATATTCAATTGAAGGTATAAGGTCCATTAGGGGAACAAACAATTTGCGGTTCTTAGGCTAGAAGTTACCACCTAAATGTGAGTTTGAAACAATCCATCAGCTATAAATTTCGTTTTACACATTCAAAAAAAATCACTAGCTCATCTAGAACCAAAAATCACTGTGAAAAAAAAATCTGTTTTCATTGAATCCAAGGGACATGAGAGATTATTTGTAGAATATGATCCAACGAGAACAAGCCAAAAATAATTTTAGTTCAAAATATAAGATTTGTAAATTTAACAAAGAACACGTTTTGGAAACTGAGCAAAACGGGCACAGATGTCACTTGAAAAATCAATTAATCACAAAACATGCAACGTATTACACAAATGTACAAACATTTGCAAGTGGGGAGACTGCGATCAGTTTAAACGAAAGCGGGTATTCTCTCGGTGCAATAAATAATATCAATAGTAAAGAAACGTCGAGCTTAACCAAGCCGGGTAGAGCCGAGGTGTTTTAATAAGCATCCATACACCTTACAATGATTTATGGACGAGACTCGATGATCTGCGCAACATACCTTTGCACCAGAGGGTTTTATAGCGGTCAGTAAAAATATTAAAAACATAATAAATGCCAGACGCTGCACGGAATGTGTTCGATTTATATCATAACTGGCGCCATTCAAATGCGATGATGGTAGTCAATTTTCCAACAATACCTAGCAATGTCAGAAAACCAGGTATTTAATGAGCATATCGTTAAAGTATCTGGCACATCATATTGCTGTAGTTTTTTTTTTTTCTAAATTCAATTCCACAATATAGAAATGAAAAAAAGGTGGTGGATAACATGATGGTGACGTTTAATGATTGGCTAATAGCATAAGGTACGAAAAACGTAACGAAGAAAGGTGAGCACATTAGTATACATGATGCGACGCCAGATTTTATATTTCAAAATTCAGGGCAATTGCTACATCGCTTTATTATAGGTACGTGAAATTCCCCTTGCCAACTAAGTGAGCAACTTTCTCATCTCATCAACCTATAACTAAATTTTTTTACTAACTAAATGAAATAGGCTAAGATAAGCCAGCAGTCTCTATCTTTTCATCAAATTTGTTATACGCTTTTGTATACCCCTTCATCAAATGTGTGCCG
>DWLR01001505.1:0-18027 GCA_018246295.1 Papilio alexanor hazarajatica
CGATTTAAAATCCCTTCATTATTGTGTCGGTTGAGCAAAGTAACACAACAGTCGACGCGTGTTTGCAAGTTCGATTCGCTCAAATTATGAGGTACCCATCGTTCAAGTTTTTTTAGTTTCCTGATTTGCTTCAAGTGGATTAATACAGTTTTATCACTTACCCCGAAGTGTGGTAATAAGCGAAGCCAAAGAAAAAAATAATGAGGAAAGAACAAATGAATGACTGTTTTCAAAACTCAAATGTACCAGCTAAATGAATTTATAAATTTGATTTTGGAATTCTTAACCAAAGAGGAGATATTTCAGACCAAAGTGATCAGTACGATAAAACGGTAATTTCATATGTAAGGACCTAATAGAAAGTTTCATAGTTTTATTTTAAATAATGACAAATTTCAATACAAACGTTCACCTCTTATCTCCTTCAAGCCTTTACAGAGTCTAGTCTATTTTTTTTATCGAATTTTTACAAAATCGGTTCCGGGTTAGATGTGAAAGCGTGACTTTATTTAAACTGCCAAAATGTCACCTGTAATCCCCAGGAGGCCCTTAAAAGATATGGACACGATATTTGACCTTTTAGAGCTAAGTGACGGTTCATATGTTGCATTATTATAAAGTTGATTAAATAACTAATCAAATTTTACTTAAATCGCCACATACTTTTAGTGAGACGGGATTTTTTTTACGTATCATGTGACAGACTTCTCAAAAGATTAAGGTTATCCAAGAATACGTTATTATTTTTGAGGAGTTAAAAAGAACACATTTCGAAAATCCTGATAAAAGGTGTTTTAATTTTTAAATTTATAAAATTCTATTTCTTATTACTTTTTGCCATCTAGCGACCTAGCAAAGCAACATTGTAAACATTTTAAAAACGAATTGTTTTCGCCTGTTTTGTGGTTAACACGCAATCCCGTCAACCGAAATGACCAGCCTAAATAGAACCATAATCAGCCCTTTAGACAATATAGATTGAAGGTCAAGTTACATTGGAAATATCAAAATGTCTATTTTTAGCTTTGTATTATCTTTGAACCATCATCTTTTTATAGAATATCATATATAGTAAACTTAAGTTTCATCCCAATCAAATAAACAGTCATTTTATAGCATTTTCCTGAAGAAATGTTTGACGTAACGCTTTACATTGATATAACTTTTTTATTTATGTACCGATTTAGATGAAATAAGAACTTAATCTATTTACTTTTATTACTATTATTAACGATTGAAACTAATTACTACACATTGGTGAAAACCGCATCCAAATCGGTTAAGCCTTTTCTGAGATTAGCGCGCACAAACTTACAGACAAACAGACAAAAATTAAAATCGTAATTTTGAGTTCTGCAGCATTGGTAAATACCCCCTGTAATAGTTTTTCATGTACGGACACCGATCAGTTACGATTTTGTTATATCTATACATGAAGGAATTATCAAGGAAAAATGTGTCAATCCGTAAAATGTGGAATAGCTATAGTCGCTACCAGTAACTACTTGGTCCCTACTAGAGGTGTAAAAGTAACGAAAAATAACCTACCCGTATGCATTCGTTACTGCAACAATCAGTACTCATTATTTTTGATACCCGCATATCGCATTTGGTCGTGTTGCATATTGCGTATGGTATAACGTTGACGTCGCGTCGTTCGTACTTTGTAAACAAAATACTTATACGTTATATACTTATTTTGAACCAGACATGTCGTTTTGTGTGTATGTAAATCTAAATTTCATTTGATTCAAAATGAAAATTGCTACAAGTGAACTGTAATAATTACCCCAAGGATCTGACGGAAAACGATTGAATTTGCAACGGATTTACTGTTTCGAATATTTGATCCGAGAAAATATGTAATATCAGTATCACAATGCGAGTAACGAAATACTTTTTGTGTATCGTTTCGGTACTCGATACTAGATGAAGTACCCGTTACCCATTACCGAATACATATGGTTTGCTACAGATCTAGTCCTGCTCTGATTGATAAAGTTAAGTGTACCTAGATACAGATGAAAAATATTCTGTGGTAAAATTCTCTGTGGCCAAAAAAAAAACAACACAAATTAGAAAAAAACATTACACTGCAATTGCTAATTACTCATTCAAAATTTTATATGCTCTTTAGCTCTTTATTTCAAATGTCAATAACAATATGGTGTCAACTATATTCAACTATGTGAATGAAAATAATTTTACTTACGGCTTACGCAAAGAAATATAAACAGCATATTCATGCATATCCTTTACCAAACTAATCGAAAAATGTATTATTACAACCATCGTAAACAATATAGTGTTATTAATTATGTACCAGATTATGTTTTAGAAACAATATTTTCATATTTAAGTTTATCTGATATACGAAATTGTTCGTTAGTTTGCAAAAGTTGGTATAGAATCCTTAAAGATGAGAACCACGAAATATGGAGATATCATTGTTATAAAAAATTGGCGGAAGAAGTAATGAGATCCCATTTACTTTCATCTGTTAAAACTTATAAAGCCAAACTTAGAGCATTTTTCCATGCTTGGAATCCTCGAGATTGCTCCAGGAATATCCACATAAAACCGAATGGATTTACTTTACACAGGTTTCATTAAGCTTCATAAACTTTATAAAATTATTGTCTATCTTTGTAGCATTTCCAACCTTTCACTAATATTAACTCAAATTTATTTTCAGAAATCCAGTTGCACAAAGTACTGATGCTTGTAGAGCAAAGATTGGATTTTATCGAGGTCGGCACGCCTGGGAAGTTATATGGGAAGGACCACTGGGAACAGTTGCTGTTATTGGAATATCTACTAGAGATGCTCCACTACAGTGTCAGGGCTATGTGGGATTGTTAGGCTCAGATGAACAAAGCTGGGGATGGAATTTAGTTGATAGTCACTTATTGCATAATGGACAAACCCAAGGCCATTACCCACGCCTTAATAATTGCCCCAAATATCAGGTATTAATATTTTACAATTATTTTTATTGAAGGTGGTAGACAAGCAAGTGGTTCACCTAACATTAAGTGACAATACCCATAGGTATCTGCAACAAATAAATGAGTTGCATATATGTTGCCTACCTTTGATGGTCAGAGGTAGGGATAGGCAGGAAAAACAAAACTTCCTTTTGTAATGTGTTTATGAAGTTATGTTATTTCATTGGTGGAGCCGGTCTGAGGTGTTTTTACTGCTCTACCACTGTTTTTCTAGCTTAAAATGATGTCACTTGAGTTTGTGTTTAGTTAAGCTGAAGTAAAATTTTGCTGTATTGTGTTTTCTAATTAGCAATAATCACAACTTTTTGGGTCAAGCCGAGTTCTTAGTAATTTAAAAAATATAATAAAACAACAATATATGGGAGCCAATGAGCTAACTAAACATGAATATAAATTAAATAGGGGGAATAAGGGGCTTAGGTCATTATATGACCACAAAATGGATTCAGGATATTTTTAGCTTGCTCTTAAGCACAAGGAAATTAAAAATATATCCAACTTAATGTCAGTGTTAAAAAAAATCCATTGTTTAACTTTTTATCCAATAATAGTTGACATTGGCCATCAAGCATAAGTGGCCTGACCTACATTTACAAATTCAGACAAATAGTTGGACAATGAACTACTATGGCTGATAATGTTATGAGTATTTATTGAATAGTTGCTATTTGTCTTGGTTCTATTGCCACATCCAACAGTATAGTAGGTCCAATTCTGACCAGACAAAGAATATACAATGTCTATTTGCTCAAGAGGCTTTTCTTTGGGACAGAGTAAGAACAGTTGCTCTAGGCACTGGTAACAAGAGGTGTCGAGAGGCATCTCTAGAGCAAAGTTGTCTTTTGGTGCTTTTTTTTATTGCTCTGACTAATAATTCTATTCAAAACAATGAAGAAATAAAAAAGGGCGCTCTAAGATGATCTGGCTGTACCTTGTTTAAAGGCTATGGTTTTTTCTATGAAATATTTTTTTTTATTTATGCCCAGAAATTTTAAAGGTATTAACTTTTTGACATCCATTACAGGTAGGCGAACGGATGAGAGTTATTTTAGATTGTGAAACTGGTACTTTATCATTTGAAAGAAGTTATGAATTTTTAGGAGTTGCATTTAGAGGTTAGTATCTTCAATACTTAAAAAAAATACTGCTTTAATACTTAAATAACTGGAGTTTGCTTACACATTTTTTGTTAAAGAACATGTAAAAATGTATGGAAATTTGGTTGTTTTCATGATGATGATGATGATTAAAAATGTAAGTGCTCTTAGGTCTAATTGGCTAATTATGAAGTACAAATAAGTAATTCTTCACCTAATCTAATACAACTGCACTTGTATAAAACAGTGTACTTAATTCAAAATGATGTGGAAGATGTTCCCTCCCAAATTTTGAACATTAACCAACCAAGTTTATGGCTATGGCCATAAACTGCTAATCAAAATACCCATAGCAAAGCAAAAAAAATGTTTTTCAGTGGTATAGTCCAATATTGAATATAAACGTAAAATATTTTTGCCCAACTGACAGAAGGGTAATGTTTTTTGTGGGTATGTGTGTATTTATATATGTATGTGTTCCATTGCGAACTCTGGCGTTTAAACGGCTGGACCAATTTTTAAAAGTGAGGTGTCATTTGATTTGATTTCTTCCCTAAGTGTCATAGGGGGATATATTTTTTAAATTAACTACTAGTTAGTCTTTTTGTCAAATCAATGTCTCTAATCACTTTGATACTTTTTGCAGGCCTTCCAAATAGAAAATTGTATCCGACTATATCAGCCGTTTATGGAAACACCGAGGTGTCCATGGTATATTTGGGACCGCCTATGGATGGTTGATACTCTTGGAATTGGACCTTGGTTTCTACCCAATAAACTATGTGTGATATAATTTACCTTGATTGTGATGTATTGTTTTCTCTTTATATAATTTAATCAGATGTACTTAAATATTAATTCTAGTCATTTAAACCATTTAAAATAGGAATATTTTAATATAAAATAAGCTGCTTTTTTATGTTGCAATGAGTTTAGGTTGTTGTTTTTACTATTATTTGCATTTATTGATTTCATAAAATGTAGTTACCAAACACAGATTATTAATATTAAAAAGTAAAAACTGCAAAATGCCGAATGGTTTTTACGCTGTGTAGGAAAATTATTAAGTATGTAGTAAATGAGACTTAATTCTGAAATGTATATATTTCGTGAATAATTGATCGCAATTGACTGCTGTGGCAGATCTAACTAGTATGTGTTAAACATAAGTTACAATTTATTAAAAATGGTTTTAAAATGGTAAACAATTTGTTCAGAATGTCATTATTATCATAATTTTTACGGAAACCGTACTTGTGAGTATTTTCTGCCGAAGCTGCTCTACGGCCTGAACAGTATAGTACTTGAGAAAGTAATAAAACACCCAAACAAGTGTAAAACTTTTTTTTTAAATCTGCCTATTTATATGAGGAAACTTAAATATAGTGTTTATTAAAAAAAAAAAACTTATTTTATTTTTATTACTTTATAATTTAAATTTAAACATTTTAGAACGACTTGCAGTGATTAAAAAAACCTCTTCAGGTTTACATCACTACCACTTATTGTATCTATGTTTTTTTTTCTTTTTTGCTATTTTAAATAAAAAAAAAAATTAAAGGAAGAACAATCAAAAATTTCTGTTCACCAATATAAAAAGATAAGCTTTTCTTTTAGTTTGTATCGTTATGACAAATATTGTGATGCACACTATTTTACAACTCTTAACACTTGTAATACAAGGCTTGTAATATTTGGCAAATAGGGGGCACTTCGGCCTTTAGCCCTACTAAGTAAATTATTCACACTACAGATTTTAAAACATTATCTGTTCTGTAGATCATTTGCTGTGAGTAATATAATTTTGCTGAGAAATTGTTTATATAACTGTTTATAATAAACGAGTTAAATTGTACTTACACACAGGTTATGAGTAATTTGTAATATTTTGTTGTGTCATTACATCTGTGAGTTATATTTCAATATAAAACCTGTATAATTCAAAGTGTTCTCGTTAATCGAGTTTGCGTAACTTATCAGATTTTGGCATTTACTGTGCTTAAGTTGTAATTTAGTTTAGTGTACTTTATATGTAATAATGAATGCCGGTTATTCGAGTAGTCTGTCTCCGAATCTAAAGACTGCTTCGAATGCTGGGCTATAATATTTACTAGAACATATAATTGACCAGAAGGCAGTGGCATTAAAAACAATTTGTGTCAGACAGTTGTTAGATTTATAATCCTACTATGTCTAAATGAACATCATTGTTTTTTTATATTCATACATAATACTTGACTTAGTTTTTTTCTATTTTGTATTGTTTTTTTTTTTCTCGAATATGATATTTTATGGAAAAATTTTGCACAATACACAATTCAGGATAGGTTGTCCATTTGGGTGGAAATTATTTCTGTATTTAATGTAATTTTTGTTTTTTTTTTTATATGTTAAATCAGTTCCATTATTTATAAAAGATATGTGTGCTTGATTCACGAAGAGAGATCCACTTCAAGGAATTTGTTTCATTAACGCCAAAAATATTGACGATAATTAACAATCAAATAAAAATTGTATAAATTAGCAAAACTATGTTTCAAAATTTAGCTGAAATTGTTTTAATCTTATTTAAGTTTAATTATAGAGACCAGGCAATAATACTCAATCACAAAATTATTATTTTTTAGTATCTAGCGTATATATTGAAAAAATGTTTGTGTAATCTATTTAAAGAGACTTACAAAGTTTTGCTTTTGAGAATGATTTTATCCACAGCGAGAGACTCACTGAATAACGCACTTGCGATTTGATTGTTTTATGAAAAGGGAATAGAGACGCTATCTCTTTTTATTCAAATAGGATTTAAGGATACTTCTTTAAAACTTTATAGATGTAACATATAGCATTACTAGAATAAGATAATATACATAAGCAATTGAATTACCAATCATTCCCACTGTTAAATATATAACTTTAGATGTTGTATATAGTATGGGTACAAAACGGAGCTCATGAGAGATATCAAAAATCTGCCCTCGCACTTAGAACCTAAAACGTTAACCTTACCCGTAATTAATTAACAATGTCTGACTTTCCCTCCCATTTGTAAATTAAATGTTTTAAGTAATGTAACTTTACTTCAAAATATTCCACTATACTTGTCATTGTACTTTGGATTTATTTAAAACAATATTACCTGTGCAAAAGTAATTTGCTTACGTGATATTTGTGTATCATTTGCTAATGTCGGCTGTCGTTTTCTAGAAGGTACAGTAATAAAAGTTCTTTTATATTTTCATGAATTCTTATTATCGTGATCCCACACTTATTTAAATATTTTGTAATAAATACTATCCTATATCTTTCCCAGTACCTTAAAGAATATATGTACAAAGTTTAATGATGATCCAGCTAAGTGACAGTTCATATGTTGCATTATTATACAGTTGATTAAATAACTAATCAAATTTTACTTAAATTTTGCCACATACTTTTAGTGAGACGGGATTTTTTACACAATATGTGACAGACTTCTTAAAAGATTAAGATTATTCAAAGTTACTTTCATATTTTTGAGGAGTAAAAAAGAACACATTTTGAAAATCCTGATAACATGTGTGAATACTAATTTTTAAATTACACAAGTCCTATTTTTTACTATTTTATGCCATCTAGCGATCTAACAAAGCAGCATTGTAAAAAAATTAAAAGTGAATTTTTTCACCCGCTTTGCAATAAACACGTAATCCCGTACAACCGATGGTCCAGCCTAAGTAGAACCATGATCAGCTCATTTGACAATATAGATCGAAGTTCAAGTTACATTGGCAATATCAAAATGTATATTTTTAACTTTATATTATCTTTGAACCATCGTCATTTTATAGAATATCATATTATATATAGTAAACCAAAGTTTCAGCCTAATCAAGTAAATAGTCATTTTATAGCATTTTTTCTGAAGAAATGTTTAACGCAACGCTTTAAATTTATGTAACTTTTTTATTTATGTACCGATTTAGATGGAATAACTGAATCTAACGATTGAAGTAAATTACTACACATTGGTGAAAACCGCATCCAAATCGGTTTCGACGTTTCTGAGATTAACGCGAACAACGTAACAGACAAAAATTTAAAAAATCGTTTCGAGTTCTATAGCATTGGTAAATAGTAACAGTTTTGTCCCCTGTAATAGTTTTGCTAATTTATTTTCCATGTACAGACACCTATCAGTTACGATTATATTATATGTATAGATATGGATTAATGTTATTTTGAAATGTCATTTCATGTAGAGGATTTACCTAATTGTAGGGGGTGTCAAGTTGCATCGTAAAATTGTTAACAGTTTATTATCGAAACGTTCTAAATGGTTAGTTTAGTTCATAATTTGACGACAGTTTATAATACCGCTAGTGAGACTATAAACTATTCTTTACGGTACTTTTTCATGTTATTTCATTTACGTAACTAAGTGAAATTCAACGTTTGCACAGAACCTTTGTTTTGTACGTTACGTTTAACCACAATAACCCAACTTTGGACAAAGAACTATGTTGGACTTTTATCTTCTATATATTATGTTGGGAAAAGTTTCTTCGCATTTTACATGAATAGTCAAGACATAGTTTATTGCATTTTTTACTTTTTTGTTATAAAATTTTGTAATTAATCGTATTTCTTCGTTAGACTATTCATTTTGACAGTAAAGAAAAACAAATGAAAAATAGCTGGAAACAAGATTTTACTAAGTTGTTTCTTTTTTATAATGTAATATTTTTAATGTCATCAAAACCAGCCAGATACAAATAGTACAGCCAAAGAGATTTTATTACAATTCTATACATATTATATGTGAATTCCCTGACCTAATAAAAAAAATAATTACTTTTTGTTAGTCTGGACACAGCTCAAATGGCTGGACCAATTGGGATAATTCAATTTAATATTGATAATTAAATAAATTTTTTTAATGCCCTCAATGCCGGAAAAGTTAAGACGTAACCAAATAAATAGGAAACTCTTAGGAAAATATGGAAATCTGTAATTTTATAAAGTTCATGAAACTTTCGAAAACTCACGGTAGGCGGCGTTTATGCGCACATATTTGACGAGCATAACTGACATTTTATTCGGATCTTTGAAATTGTCATTCATTGATTTACAATTAAAATAGATTTTCGTAAAAAGATACACTTTATTAGATTTAGGGGAGACCGATAGATTCGAGTGACTGTACTATTTGTTAAACTGTTATAATTATGTCCATGGAGAGGACGAGCTGAGATACATCGTCGAATGCAACCAAATAATGTTCAGCGAGGCATTTTACATGCACACCGCACTGAGCACAATCCAAACACCGATGACCAATGAACAACGGAATAATTGTATAAACGGAATAATTGTATTAGAGATATAATTTTTGACTGACAGGTCACAGGTCATGGGTTCGATTCCCACGCAGGACAAACATTTGTGTGCATGAACATGTCTGTTTGTCTTGTGTCTGGGTGTAATTATCTATGTATGTATTTACAAAAGAAAAGTATTAATATATGTAGTACATCAGTTATCTGGTTTCCATAGCACAAGCTCTGCTTAGTTTGGGATCAGATGGCCGTGTGTGAATAAAGTCCTAGAATATTATTATTATTATAATTTAAAATTTTCAAACAAATCTGCAATCCAAGGACAAATATAATATTGACTAGAAGCGCTGTTAACACTACCGGACCGGACCGTCAATTCTTACAAATTTATTTCATGGGCGATTTGAACACGATAGTTAATCAACAATGTGAACGAATTGATCCAAATATTCAAAATATATCCTGGACTCTACTGTAGTTCAAACTTTAATTGGTTTTTAATAAAAATCACAATGTAGCGCTACCGACGATTATGCTTAAAATATTTGTTGAATAAAGTTTCCCATGCCTGTTCTGCAACTGATTTATTTTAATCTCTTTGTTTACCGAAATTCAGACGTAGGCGACGCAGATTGATAATCACTGATCAAAAAATATGATAAGATACATTGTTGGTGACACGAAGTATACCGGGTCATCTAGTTTCTCAATAAAAACTTCATTACTTTATTCCAATAATGATAGTTGCTCCAATAATAATATCTTTGTAAAATATCATCACGTGTATAGTCATATTTTACGTATGTGTGTAAAGATTATCAGATGTAGGTAGGAATAAAAAGGCAAGGATAAGGCAGAAGGCGTTTATTATAAAAAAAAAACTAACACTTGTCGTATCACTTTGGTGAGCAGCACTTAAATCTATTTTTTTTTTATATATTTAATTTGGTTCTAGCTCTTATGACGAAAAGCTTACATCACTTATCACGCAATGGTGCAGATAACAAACAATATAGAACATATTACAATCCATTTATTGAGTCCTCTATATGGACAAGCTATTGCGAGTTTAGAGACAATCTTTGGTTTTCTTTTAACTTGCTAGGTTTTAGTAAAAGCCAGGTTTTATCAACTGATATTATTATTGACAAGTGATTCATTCCCGTGTTTGAAGTCTGCCTGACTAGGACAGCACGGCGATGTCGTCGGCAATTCTAAGGTGTACCACCTTATGGCACCTCTGGTGTTCGAAGATTGCCATGTAAAGTACCCATGGCATCTCGTCAGTCAATTCGTTTACATCAATATTAAGAAAACTCTGGCGGCCGTTTGCCGACTGAGTGTGGCAAGATGCATAGGACTTGAAAATCAGTGAAAAGTACGCCTACTTTTCAGTGACAACGTCGCCAGGCCGTCGACATCCAGTCCATATATACATTTCGATATTAACTGTTTGGATACGGAACTGGCGACGTCGCCATGACGTCCTAGTGAGCAATATCAATTTTTTTTTAATTGGTGATGTCAATGTACGATAAAAATACACTTTTCTAACCATATATATTAATACGTAGTCGTGAATAATATCGGTTAATAATCACAAGCTTTAAGTTCCTGAAGCTTTGAACAAGTTAATGGTGCACCTAGTTTTCGGCCACACTACACTGCAATTCTACGTCAGAGTGGCCACTATTCAACTATCCGATGCAGTATCGATTTGTAAATAGTGAAGATTTAAAAGTTTATGCAACAGATTAGACCGATTTCCTTAACTGGATTGTGTATAACCGTAATCTCCAGAATTTATACGGTATATAACTATTTAACTTAACCTTCTAACTTGAAATAGTGTAATAATCTCTAATTTTAATTTGGTAAATTTTCGAAATCTATTTTCTTCTTATTTTAAGCACATTTTCATAGGAAATTTAAAGAGAAAATGTGCATTTACAGAAAATAATTCATGAGTATTTTTAAAAATCAGTTCATTTTCAATCTTGAGCTAAATTAAGAGGCAGTTTCTGTAGTAGTCGGTGGGAATTTTTAGTCAAGATACCTCAATTTTATTTCTTCGTAACATTAAACTAAAAAGTCCTCGCATTTATGACGGTATTCTTGTATAATTACCTAATATGATTAAACCTTTTGAATGATTTCCTTTTCCTTTGATGAAAAAAATGATTTTCCTTTGCATTGACAATTTTTTTTTTCTATCTTTGCTTACTGTTTTAGCTAAAATTTAGATACATTTTGTTGCTGTATAACCATAATAATTTTTGTAAGTCTAACATTACGAGAAAAAATATTTACGTATCGTGAAAAATTACAAGACCAAATATTTACGTATCATCCTACATTACACGCTTTAAGATGCGGTTACAGAACAAATTCATATCTGACATATCAAATTCAAGCGTTAATTGCAACGTGAATTTTATCAAAACACTACACTACTCATGTGTATCAACCGCCCTTTTAAATCCATTTTCATCTTTTACTAAGTTTCAGAGAAACTTGTGGGGTACAAAATCTTAATGTTAGGATAAGGTTCCATCCTTCCAGGTCCAGATTTACGACGTGCTTTACGAGAACATCCTAGTATTTTTTATTCCTATACACATACAAAATTCATCACTCTCCTACATTAATATAATCAGCGAGCACTAAGCTTTTATATTTTAAAGAATATTCCGAGATCGCAGCAACCACTATTAAATATTGCATTGCGTTATGACTTTCATAATTTTTTTTGTACATTTTTATGTAAAATTGTTTTAAGAATTTATTTTATGAACCACCTTTGATATTTGCAACAGTAAACATTCCCTAACCGTCCACGGTATCCGTTATTTCAATTCATTATTAAAATATCCGCACGGACATTAGAACGGCCGGTTGCTCCATATTCCACCATAAGAGTCGGAATGTCCTTAGTGGTGGCCACTGGGACCAAGTTGGCTATTACTAACTTAAAATATATTTTATTTAATTAGATCGAGATGTGAAAGCACGTGATAGTACAACTTTATATTTATTTTAATATTCTATTTTGTTTATATACAGCAAAATAGAATTAACAAGTACAAAACGATTAAAACCATTCAGGTGATCACAGATGATACCAGATCTGAATTCTCATAACGATCAGACGAGAATCGTAACTCTGAAAACATTTATTATATATTCATAATAAACATTTTGTACTTTACTACGATTACATAAAGGTTGCTTCAACCTTAACTTCTAATAAGAACCCCTCAAATGGACGTCATCAAAAGTATTATTAACTTTCCTAAATTAGGCGATATATAATTTATATACTTCGTAACTACCCTGGAAGGGTTAATTTCGGCATATAAAAGCCATTAATACTTTTTATCCATCACTTATCGATGGACTTGTGATCTCCTATAAATATACCCTTATCTTGCAAGAGGTCACTCATTCGGGGTTTCACTTTTGTAGGAGGAAATTTTGTAAGGCAAAAATCGGCAAAGAGACAAAAAAATTTACATAGTAAGGGACAAAGCAAAGATTGGTGAATGACTGCCGCACTGCGATACCACGGCCCATCGAATGGATCCAAAATGGCTGGGCACAGCATGTGGTTCAAATTCACTTGAGCTGGCTGCAAATAAATATGATATCAAATGTCGTTGTCAACTACAAAATAAAACTTCCAATGACAATCAAATAGTATATAAATGGGGGTGAGTCCAATTTTAAATCTCGCTGTTATTCAAGTTTGATTTCCACTTCTTATGAGTTTTTCCATAATAATATGTACAAAAAATGCAGTTCTCACAACAGGTTAACTACTTATCACATAAGAGATCAAAAAAAAAGTTCAGTTAAGAGTGAATATTTTATTAATACTCACAAATTAAACTTCTTAGCAGTACCTAAACTCGAGGGCTCCCTCTGGGGAGACTTGTCTTACTAGATTTATATTACCGTATTGTAACTAGAAAGAATTTCCAAAGCAAGGCTTTAGCTGAGCCATTGTATTTAGCTTATAAAAAAAGCTAGTGACGGAGTGTATTAATAAGAATACTAAAATGAACACAGACCAAATTACATGTCATAAAAGTATCAAGGTTTGTTGTTGTTTATGGTTCACATAAATTAATGTTTAATTTAAAATAACAATACTTACAATGGCAATCAGTTGTAGTACAATAAAATGGTAAAGAAGATTCAGAGCATAGCTGAAGATACACCAATTGAAGTCCCAAAAAGGTTCTACATTATACACACCTTAAACAGATATTTTTGATCAAATTAGAAGTCTTATCAAATATTTTGAAGAAGCTATTCTGTTGTTTACAACTCAGTCCAAATGAAGAGCATTTAGAATTATATTATTATAAGTAATAATATATAAAATAAAATTATATAATAAATAATAAAGTAAAATTAGTAGGTATTATTGCTATTTATTATATGCTAGGCAACATATGCATTTTTGCCAAGCCAAGTCAAAATATCAACAAAACATTATTTTTGACCGGTTGACTTATGAAAATGGACTGAGTGGTAATTCTCTGATCCAAAGGAATCAAAATGTACCTCCAACTCTCAGTAAATAATATGGTATTACGAACATCATTCCATGTTGTATCCAATATAAGGCAGCTTCAGCAAAAATCTAAAAATTATGCAAACATAAGTTAATGAATATGACTGCAACATATTTATTACTCAAGTCAAAACATACCGTTCTTGAAGCTGTTTCAGGAAAAAGGAATGCTAGTAGTGGTCCATTTAATAAATTCAAATGTATACGAAATATGGCTGTTACCGTATTACTGGGTGGTGCCGTCAGTAAATAAATCTGGAAGGTACATAGTTTAAGTAATAAACATTAATACTTTAGAAACTGCCATAACGTAAGTAATAACTGTGTTATGTTTATCGTCATTAACCCTGTCATATAAGACTAACAGAATAAAAAGCCGAAGATGCATTGACTTATAATTAATATTCATGATATTTTCGAATATCTATAGTATAGTTTTATGAGTATAGTCTGGAGACTGAAATAACATAGAACAGATATTAATTGGCTACAGAACCATTAAGATGTCTATTAGTCAATTTTACCACTATAGGACTTAAATGCACAAACAGAAACCTGACAAAATGCAATAACTGCCTATGCTTAACTATGGCTGTCTGGAAAGTTTTAAGGTTAATATTTTACCACACTCCTAAAAAAATATAATATAGTTCAGTTTAATATATAAAGTAGTAATCCAGAAACTACACTACACAAGAGGTGAAGAAAAGAAAAGAGTACACACTCTCAAAAATCACTTCATTAAAGAAATGGCATTAAAATTATTATTAAAATAATAAGACTATGAAAAAGATAGCAAAGGTCCTAAAGTTCCTTGTTACCAAATTATCGATTTTACAGTGTTCACAATTATTACTGGAGTAAGAAACCAAAAAATAAATCTGGTAATTAAGCATAACTGACCTTGAGGATCACACTTCACACTTTTACTTCATAAACATTTTTCATAATGTACAATTTGTGAATCTTTCAATGTTTATGTCATTTATAAGTTAATATAAGTGCACACATTATAAAAGAAGGATTTTATGGATTTATTTTATTTAAATTAAATTATACATAAGGTAACTGAATGAAACACAGGCATACCAAAAAAATCTCCAGTCTACAATTACATTTTAGTATAATTTTCTGTCAATATATCTTGAAAATTTCTAGCAAAATTCACACTTAGAATCTACAGTAAAAATAAAAATAGCTTTTTTTTGTACATCAACCACGTGAAAACATAGTTAAACCTACATATAACTCTTGTCTACTACATATATAACTCACCTGCATTAATGTTGTGACATGACAGGGATTCAATAAATATATTACAGTTCGAGAAGCAAACTTGAACCCGATTTCCATTCCCCATAGTAATGTTAAAAGGATCACCAACAGACGTTTACCCCCTCGATCATATTTCGAATATTTTTTCTGTGTTATTTGTAACTTAGGATAGATCTTAACCTAAAAAAATTAATACGCCATAAATATATATGAGAAATGTATAAATTGAAAGGTTTTAGAGTATTTTATCATTAATTTTTTACTCCTTTAATTACATTATATCTGGTGTGGGAATGAAGTAATTAAATTAGAACAAGAGTTGAAAAATTAAATTAATCATAAAATCTAATTAAATACTAGCAACAAATACTTACTAATGTGTAGAGACATATTGTTGTTACTACAATAGTTTCAATTATTTGTCTTTTAGTTGATAAAAAATAAGCACATTCAGGACCTACATTTCTAGGCACAGCCTTATTTGCACCACTATATGCCCACTGAAACATATTGATTCTATT
Source organism: Papilio alexanor hazarajatica (assembly GCA_018246295.1). NCBI lineage: Eukaryota > Metazoa > Arthropoda > Insecta > Lepidoptera > Papilionidae > Papilio > Papilio alexanor. The sequence goes on from DWLR01001505.1 coordinate 15,796, forward strand.
TAATTAACTTTATATCTGAATTTTATTATTCATTATTGTTTTGCATGTACGGCAATAAATTTATTTTGAAAATAATTTAGTATTAATATCACACATTTATATTTCTGACTTTCTGCCAAGTGCCTTATGCCTTGACTTTGATGAAACAAAATTGTTGTTCTGACAGGTTAATACAGATACAGACTATACCAAAGAGAATATAAGTATGGATTATCTGTACTAAGTACAGTGTATTACTGGACGGTAATAATTAGGGATGGTTTTTGAATCAACTCTCCCTCTTCCTAGCTATTTATCCCATATGGTGGTGGAGTCAGCTTTCCGTTGAATGGGAGTTTCAGCTTCCTAAAGGCGTTGTTGTTAAGTTAGATTTTATATTAAACTGGCAGATTAGTCGACGCCACCCTTTTTTAACGGAGTCTTCTAAGACGTTTCTGGCGGGAAAATAATATGTAATACATGTAAGGAAAAAATTTCGTACAAATAAACTCGAGCAAAGAAGGAAGTTTGCTTCTATTTGACTGACAGCAGATATACGAATTCATACGAGTTAATTAACAAATTTGACTAGGGAGATAAGGTTAACTTTATGGTAATTGACATTGTGTTGAAAGTATTGTGCATTATGTATTCAATTAAGCTATACATATTTTGTAATAAATTTAATTAAGCATTGTGTATTAAAAGTAAATTTAGCGTTCAAAGATTTGTGGTGTTATACTCAATCTTTAAATATATATTTAACTAGTTCACCATCAGTATTTTGTCAGCCTTGAGCCTAAAAAAAGTACATAGGAATGAAAATTTTATATATATAATATGTTGTGAAAGCTCAACTAGTTGACAAAATTAACTAGTTGATGAGCTAGTTGAAAAAGCAGATCAACGTCAACGTTTCATTAACGGGAAAACAGTCATAATAATTTTGTCAACTTACAGTAACTAATGTATAAAGTAAATACTGTTATAAACTTATAATTATATTCTCATTGTATTCTCCTGGTATTCTTTGGCGTATACGAACTTGTTTACGCCGCTTTAGTGTGCGTTGGCACAGTCTTAGCATACACCGATTTAGCTATGCAGGGATATAGTTGATAAATAATGTGTCGAAATAATATGATCTGCCAGTTTATTATTAGAATTAATACAGCTTGGCCAAATTTTATCTCAAAAATTAATTGGATTACCTATAATTACATGAAATCGAAAATATTATTTAAATACTAACTTAACTTTTACTTACTTTAACTTAAAATAAATTATTTCGTGAATTAACAAATAAAAAGTAAAACGTAATCTTAAGTAAAATAAAAAAGAGCAAATATAATAATAATACATCCTTCAAAAAAATCTAAACTAGAATTTTTTGAAACCAAATTCATTTTGTATGTTTTGGTGGATTATACACCATTGAAATACAGTTTCAAGAGTACATATATTTATTGTTGATGCACACATTATATTTCAAAGGATAGCACAACACAAGGTACAATAATATATTTATACATAAGCTACAAATACAATAACGCTCTACTGTAATTCCGTGGCTCGGGTACATGTGCTTACGGGCCCACGGTTTAGAAGCGACTCTTTGCTCGCCCCCGCATCCCTGCACGTCCGCAGGACTCTTGGGGTTGCGGGGTGGTCGAGCTTGGCCGTTGCAATATGTGCAAGGCAGATGGCGTTGACGCCACCATGTGATTCGGGCGGGTCCAATCATCTTAAGTGAAAATAATTTGATAACCAAAGCAATTAATAATTGCTCCTGGTCGTCATATCACTTAGGAAAAAGAAAAAATATTATTTACCTGTACTAAACATTCGAACAAAATAAGTAGATATTTTAATTTTTATTAAAAAATGTAATTAATTGGGTATAAATATTTCTATAACGCTTATTTTTGTCTTTTTTGATAATTACGCTAAGATTACGCGACATATTTCTATTTACACAAGATTCGGGTAAGCAATCAATCTTTCGATCATTGCGCAACTGAACTTCAAATAGTAAAGTTTAGAAGAAATATGGAGATCTCTCGTAGAGAACTTCGACAACTCCTACTTCACGAATTTCGTTTAGATCGAAAAGCGACCGAAGCAACTTCAAATATATGTGCAACGATGGGTGAGGGTGTACTCTCTTATGATACCGCTAAGCATTGGTTCCGGAGGTTCAGGGAAGGAAATTTTGAACTTTCTGATGAACCTCATCCAGGAAGACCGCCTACA
>DWLR01001506.1:0-18025 GCA_018246295.1 Papilio alexanor hazarajatica
TCATTCCACAACGCGGCTGTGCGAGGCAGGAAGTTCCGCGAAAACCGCACGGTTGTGGAATGCCAACCATCAAGGTGATGCGGATGGTAGCTGGAGCTCTGTCTGTTTAGATGGTTTTCATAACGCGCGTTACGAAAGCGCGCGCTTCAAAACTATTAGAGTCGGTGTCATATTGATATAGTTCATTAAACAGTCATTAATTAATCCAATGGGTAGAAGGAAGTTACAATTATTGTATACAAGGTCGATACTATGATGGAAACTGTTTTACATGTACATTATGTGGACCGTTGGATCTTACGACGTTGTATATTCTAACTTCCCGAGCATTCCAGGCATATTTATAATAATAAAATATCATTTGCTAGCCTACTTAGACGACCTTAATCTTTCACCGATTCAATCGGATCCATATCTCATGTTGATCCAAATAAAATATCTTAACATCAGTAACGACAACTGAAAAAAATCTTTCGGGTCAAACAAATGCTTTGCATTATGAATATTTCAATACTTTCATTTTTTTCATGAATAACAATCATTTATCTGTATTTCATATATGATCGATACAAATATATCGGACAAGATCTTGTCAGAGAGATTGTATCAATGCCACGTTATACTTCATTCAAACGCTGAGTGTTTTTGTGACGAAGTAATGCACATTACTGTATTGTGCTATTGGGCACTAGTTGGGCCATTGATCTGACAACATGCATTACACAGCCTTATGTGTCAAAACGCGCCCATAATGTAGTATTTTCTCTCCTATATTCATTCGTGCTGTTGTGAAAATCTTGTTTACTTGATAGTATTTAATTTCTTCTTATCTAAATACAGTTTATTTGTTAGAATACATACTTATTAACCGGGTAAATAAATTAGTTTAATTACTAGTCATTAGTAACAATAAATAATTAGTATTTTGATCGTAACGCTTATTACAATGACTGTTCGTGACTTACACACACTGTATTGTAAACTTAAATCACGACAACGGAGCGGTTCGGTGATACGCCTTTAAACGCAGAGGCCTTGTACCAAATAACTTAAGGCTGATTAACTACTTTTTGAACTAATGCGTTTTATGTTAGGAGGTAAGGGTGTAAGTGACTGATTTAAAGTTATAAATACCACTACCTATCAACATCCGCAACAACCTTACTTAGGGATGCATCACCATCCCTTTAGAAGAAAAACTCGGAAGTTAAATACACCAAAGGAGCTACTTTCTGATAGTATTCTCTGAGGTCAGCTGCAGCAGTATAGTTTATTTCATGGAATCAGCCACAGCCATTGGTTATCGTTTCTTTAAAGCACGTAAGTGTGGCTCCCAATCTTTACCCTACGACTTGACAGCCATCGTGAGGATTTACATTTCGACTGCGAGTACAAATAACTAGACTAAAAGTTGACCTGTATCGTAAGGTGGAGGTTACCGGTTGGCCTTTGAGGACCATTAGTTAAGATGGACCATTAATCTCTTACAATTAAAAATTGTGCTCGATCAACGTCAATAAGGCCAATCGTGCATTTGCGATTCATGAAAGCAATAGGGTTCTACATATATAGGTACGAACAATAGCAATATTCCTTGTAATTATTCCAACTAAGCTTAAAAGCTTGTGCTAGGTTTGTTCACGCCCTCGTAATCGGTACACCGTACTCTTAACCATAAGGCTATTAGCGCTTGAACCTACTCTTTTTTCTAACACAGCAATTTCTTCTTATCCGTGTCATTTCAGCCTTCAGATGAGAAACTTGTCACCATATATCTCCTTCCGGGGCTTCTTCATTGAAAGATTGAAATGACAACCGTATCTTAACTCCGTAGTACTTGCTATACAACAGTGTGCAGTCAGCCTTACCCTAACAGAGATTGAATTGGCGCGGCCTTGCGGTAATGTCTCTAACGTTTCGCAATGTATCGACGGATATCTTTGTTTTTTTTTCTATCGTGGGCTGTGTGTTTGTACCGTCTGTTATCGCGCGCGGGCATTGCATTTACAGTTTGCACAATGTTTTCATTGATATTTGTTTAATGGATGACTAGCATTGACGACTGAACGGTTCCAGTATCAATAGATGAGCGAACGTTAGTTTAAGGCCATCAGTGTGATCTTTAAACTTAATAAAATAGCTCAAGGACTTGAAAGCAATGAATTTCCAAACTAAAGTTACATTTCTTTTATTTTTTGATGATTGTATTTCTGTTCCGTTGAGAAATAATAATATGTAGAAATCTAGATGACTTTTCTACAGGGGAGTTTTTTAAAACAAACCTTGAAAGTTTTATAACTTGTAAAATGGTGTTACGTTTATGCTCAAAGTACAAGTGTGTAACCACTTATGGGCGACTCTATTTTTCGACCTTAATCCTGCTATAAAAACACTGTTTAATTTGTCATGTTTAACGAAACACACGGTCAGTTAGAATTCGAGTTGTCTAAGTGACCGTGGCATTTATTAGCGAAAGTCGGCCGAGCGACACACGATCAGGGCGACATGATCCTTGGGACGGCTTCAGTGCCCTCATAGACAATGTCATAGTATCATTCAATCGATTTTATCGACACAGCTTGTCTCGCCACAAAATAATTGAATTTTATAATTAGAGAGCAATAGAATAATTAGGCAAAAGATGCTTTGAAAGAAAAGCAATTTTATCAAAATGTGTAGATACAAAAATTAAAACGAAGATAAAAGAATTACAAAAAGAGAAGAATTATGAAGCGCCAGTAGCATATAAAGTTTAAGAGCACGTTACCGATCTTGAGTTTGTGGGTTCGAATCTGCCATTCGACTGCCTTCGTGAATCTTCCCTAACTCAAGTTTTTTAAGCCTAGATACATAAATTATACTAGATTTAAATTAAGAGAAAAAAACAAAATCTTATTAAGACTTCGTTGAAAACTATTAATTGGGATCGTGCAGATAGAGAAAATAGATAAAAAGATAGATAGATAAAAAGGGTAGATAGAGCACATGATCTCTGTCTACCCTTTTTAACATTTGTGACTGCTTTTATAACACTACTATTTCTACAATTTTGATGAACTAACCAATGTAGTGTATCAACAGCCTAACAAACCAGCGACACGTTACGACACGAATTGACGTACACATAGCATATTTGTTGTGAATTAAAAAGACCTTAGCACGTATAGTTCGCTAAACACGCGCACAGCGAGACGCAACGAGAAATGGCCTGCAATGCCAGTTGCGTCAGAAATTATTCCTATAAAAACATGAAACTCACGCCCGTAACCAAATGGGGTAAGAAGAGAATACGGACTTTTGTTAAATCAACATAGATTTGTCTTGTTGTGCTGACCGTTCATATATACTAATCATCGTTGCATCTGGTATTGCGCGCTGTCCGTGAGCGAAGCTGATGTATCGAGGAACGTGATGTTTGCTACAAAGCTTGCTTTTATAAACCAACTTAAAAAAGTGGTACCCAATTCGGTTGAAACGTAGCCTAGACTACAAATGATTTTAAATAAAACTATAGGTGTTGCCCGCGGCTTCGTACGCGTTCGTTTCATATTTCTCTAACTACTTTTTATAACTTGATTCTGTGCGTATTAATTTCGACAATAAATAACATGAGTCAGTAAAGTTGTTATTACCACCATTAACATGGCAACAAATATTAAATCAACCGATAATAAAGCTTTTTACTATTTCTTATCGTACAGTCAAAAGGATTCTTTCGTTTGGAAAAAGGACAATGTTATTGATCTAGTCAACGCTTGGTAAACAATGAATGATTTTAAGAATATTATTAGTATTTTATAGTAGCAATTGAAAGTGACGTGATCGAATGCCGGTCGATACAGCCGAGACCTAGGCCACCTCGCGTGTGCACTGGGCGGGCTGGGGCCGCATGGCACGTTGCGTCACCGCGCCCCTGCCGCCCCTGCCGCCCCAGCCGAGCCGGGGAACCGGTTATGTACCGCGTATACACATAACTGTATGCCACAACTAGTATTATCGCTTCATTTGACTTATTCTGCGGAGCAGGTCGATCGAAAACGTTTTATTTCATAAGTTAGCTCTTTTTATTGAGTTAAAGCATGCAGATGTTTTTAGCTTGTAAAAACAGGAGCAGATCAGCAGCAGACCAGAATGCTATAATTTTAAATTGAAAAATGGATATTCTATAAAAATCTGTATAATCTTAAAAAGTTACAGTTGCATTAACAGCTTTTATAGGAAAAAGAGTATGTATATGGTATGTATATGTATAGAAAAAAAAAGATGAAAGTAGAATAGTAACTCACTCACCTTATGAATCGTAGTAGCACTTTTAATACTAATATACTATAATACTTTATTTATGATGATTGATTATAATCTGTGTACAGTCACCTAGCATATATTTTAAAATAAATTTGATGAATAACTTCATTATTTTCTCCAATGACATTCATGACAGACCGGTTGGCGCAGTGGTAAGATGCTTGTCTTTCACGCCGCAGATCGTGGGTTCGATTACCTTCCAGGACAAACATTTGTGAGCATGAACATTTCTGTTTATTTTGTGTCCGAGTGTAATTATCTATATAAGTATGTATGTACAAAAGAAAAGTAATAATATGTAGTATATCAGTCACCTGGTTTCCATAGCACAAGCTCTGCTTAGTTTGGGATCAGATGGCCGTGTGTGAATAATGTCCTAGAATAATGTTTATATTATTATCATTAATTAGTGTAATATCATTCTAGACTGCTAAATATTCAACAATAAAACTTTCCCGCCTTGACAAAACGATTGTTTCAATTCTGAAAACTCATTAGAATTAATAAAACGTGCTCAATTACAATTCATTACGGCGTTAGTTCCCGATAGTGACCATCAGACTGGAGCAAGTGTCAATAACGAGCAGGGCGCCGGCCATGCGTCCCGCAATAGAGAGGGACAGGGCAAGTAGAGCGTGCTAAGTCGCAGATAGATTGACTACTGGTTGTTAATGCGGTACAACTTTATTACCCACTCGAGCCAGGAAAGCTTGCGGTTACTCTTCGATCGAAGAAATGGCAATCCAGGACACGAATATGCGAATAATTAATAATGTAATGTAGAGTCAATATGCAAACCGTGTCAAATAAAATTTTAAAATTGAAAACAATATTTTAATGTCTGTCACGGACACACTTGACAGAGTTGTGGTCGTCATATATTTTAAATTGTGTACTTCGAACCCTGCGATGTAAATAAATATTAATGTTTATATGATTGTCCTCTATGCGATCCTATACCATTTTTTTTTTACTTCCCGTGGCATTACAAAGCAAACAGGTACGCAACAACGTACTTGAACCAGAACGTCTATATGTACGAGTATATCAGATCTAGCGGCGATCTTACACGGCTGAATTATGCACTGGTGACGTGTGGCTACGTCACAGGCGCTTGATTCAGCACTAGGTACAGTCGAGTTCCTTGGCGGTATTCCACTTTAAAACCGACAATTGTTTCAAACGTTTCGTGCGCCTTGAGACGTCGACGCAGAAACAGTAACCAACAGAATGCCACTTTTAAATGTGTTAGGACGAAAAAAGGTCGATTAATGTTGTAACAATAAAGTATTCGCAAATAATTATTTCGTATGAATGGCAGAGACCGTAAAACTTCCCGAGCGGAAAACAAAGACAGCGGCGATAACAATAGTCAGGGGTACAGTACAGGTACGCCATAGACTTTATTTTATCAAAACATCGATAGTACCTTAATTGATTAATTGTAAGAAGGAGGCGGAGTTTAGCTTGTCGCAAGGAACAATGCAATTTTTCTGTAAGTGGAATACCGCGAAGTAACTCGACTGTACATTCTAAAGCTACAGTTACCTACCGTCTGCAACTGACGCAGATCAAAGGTATGTTTGTTTGTCGTGCGCCCACCGCGGCCGTAAAGTTCAAGCGAGCGATGAGCGGACGCTGCCAATCGTAAACCTGTTATTACACGTTTTAGGTTCGACGCTGCGCCACACGACGCCAGCCACCGCCGCTATACGCGATTATTGTTTTCCTATTGATCTCTGTAGCTGCTGGTTAGCGTTAGAACATTCAGTTTACTGATTCATTAAGCTACACCTTCCTTAAACGCAAGGGCAAGCGCCCTTCCTGCAATCTAGCAAACAATAAAAAATGTACTTTCATAAACTACTTTAAATTTTAGATTTACTTGAAAAATATACAAAATGTAGCAATACTGAATTTTAAAAACAACGTATTTTAATGAATTTTAAAAGATATAAGGTATCTTGGTAAAGTTTTAAAATGCGAATATAGTAATATATTTCGCTTTTAGAAGGCTTTAAAATAACAACATAATAGAGGGAAGTTATATAGACAAATATTTAAAAAAAACATCTTATTCTAGTAACTCAACAATCCCACTACCCATACCTAAATTGAAATAACAATTTAATTATTTATTTTTGAAACAACATTTTGTTGCGATAAATAATTTTATCAAGATCAATTACCGTAAATGCTTTTGGCATACGCACACCTCTTTTGAATTACAAAAATAAACATAAATATTTATTTCGTCAGAATCAAGGCACTCCATCAATTGATGAGTCCACGCCAGTGTGAGCGCACCCTAGCTCGACACATCACAATACATTGTACGGTGGCGCGGCAGCAATCAGCCAATATCCGCATTTATTACAGTCGTAACGTTAAAGTCGATACGATCACAGCGTCAAGTCGATCAAAAGTCGTAAACGGAACATATTGAAGGGATTTTAATGGTTTAAAACTACTGGAATGAGGAAAAACTTAAGACAGTACTGCATGCAAAAGTAACTGTATAGTATTTATTTTGTTAAATTAGAGCAAGTCATCGACTAAGGCTCTACAGCCTGGTTCAGTATACTTTTCATCTTGGTCCACTTTGTGCCTTACGATCGATTTTAACTTCACGCCTACCCCAGGTCAATTCTATGTAATACCATTATTTTTGTGAATCTGAGATAGTGAAACAAAAATAAAATTTAATAGTTTCCACCTCTGATCAGAACATAATGTTCAGACCAGCAGCGGTCAAATGAAACCCATAAACTTTCATCAAACGCGTAATAAAATCATTACGATATTATTGCATGTAATCTGGTCCTCCTGTCCGTCGAGTCATGCGACTTGTCGTGTAGCGCTCGAAAAATAAAAAATAAATACGCACGACTTGCTAATTAGCGCTTGCGCAAAACTGGACCTGTCCGGAGGAAAACTACATGCATATTTATAACTGCTTCTTAACTTTCCCGAACGAGTCCGTTATTCTGATTAACATATACAACTTCACCTTAAACATTTAAGATTAAATGCAATTAAAGTAATACATCCGTTATAAAAAGAGGTAGGTAGAGAAAAAACATATTTCCATTTGATACGTTCTTCCTACTACTTTAAACATACAAACAAACACCCACGTAAAGTAATAAAACATTCTGCCGAACGTCAGAAATAAATAGCAAGCCTTTGCATATAGATCGAGGACGTATTGGTGCAGTGATTATACGATAAATTATTCTATTGGATTACAAACTGTGGGCTTGAATAAAAACTATTCTGAAAAAAATCCCCATCCGCTTTTCAGCATCGGACGTGACTGCTTGCATAAGGCTTCCATCCTATTATTGCGGACATCCTGCTATTTACGACAAAAGCGTCATTACCTCAAGTTTCAATGAAGAAAATATTTTACACTATACCTCGTTTGCGTTCCCTTAATATGATTAATAAACGAAAAAAACCACAAAACGTTCATCAACAAAGAGCGCATGATGTTTGGGAACTAGGTTTAGATTTTAAAATGAGTACACAAAATTAACACACAATTAATCGGCCAGTGTAATGTAATAAACAAGGACATAAATCAAACCGCACATTTTATGTAATACGCATTCTTTTTTACATGCGTTGTGATCGTGCGTGACTCACACGAATTGCCTTCAGCTAAGTTATAAGACTAACACAAACACGCCTTCAAGGTTCTAGATCTAGAATTCTTATGTAATCTAACCGTTAGATTCTAACGCTTTTATCCTACCTGCAGTAGCTTTTTTATAAATAGGCGAAATGCTAAACGAGCTCGTAACAACAGAGGATTCTAAATGCGACACTAATAAATAAGCACTTACGCTCGTGATCCAGAGTAGGCAGAGATTTCCCAGTATTACACAGCATTTTTAATAAGAAGTTATTTTAAATTTTATTAATACTGAGTATTTTGTAGTCAATGGAACTGAAGATTCAATAAACATTTCTGTCATGTATATTGTGAAATTAATGAACGAATATTCACAATTTGACGTGTCATTTCTCCAGTTTAACTGTCAAATCGTGAACTGATATTTTACGTGCGTTACTACATTAAGCGTTCGTTCAGCTTACAATTTGCCGAGATCGATTTCAATTTATTTTTCCATAATCAGTTGGTGACATCGATTTAGCGAGCTGGTTATAAATGACTAAGAATGTTATCAACGGCAAAGAGGCAACCAGTGACCTCATCGCAAAATCAGAGCTGATAGATGATTTCATTCCTTTGCACCTATCTATACTTACATCTCTAAGCCATACATACACTTTCAATAAATAAATAAACCGTCATGTGGAAGTAAGCATGCCATGAATGTAACTTACCGATTGTAAGTAATTGTGATTAAACAAGGTTTGATCAAATTGAGTTTGATTTTATATTGAGCCACCACATTAAAGCTACACGAAGAATTATTTTATTATTAATAATTTACGTATTGTTTATTATTAAACAACTTCAAAAAAGGAGGAGGTTCTCAATTCACTGGTATTTACTTGTGTAAATTTTAATTCGGTTTTGTTTGTGGTACGAAAGTTTAAAATGTTATTTATGTGTATGTCAACTTATAACTAACACAAAATGAACCAACTATTTAATAAAGGTTGCAGAATGCACCAATGAGACCGGGGTCAATCTTTGTAGCGTGATATACCTCGCTTAGTGATAACTCATTTCTAAACGGCCTACCATCTTTGTTATACACGTGTCAATTCAAACGTTAGTTTAAATAAAAAAATAAAAGAAAACTAATCCGGCCCTTGAGTTAGGAATAAAGTAGATTAGTTTAATTAAAACTAACATCGACACAACGTCCACACTTTTTTTTTTAATTTTAAATTTAATTTTAATTTCACTTCTCCAAGTATTTATCCTACTCCAACGAGTGAACCCTGTATAGTAGATTTAAATGTATTTTTTGTTTACTCTTTAAAATTCCAATAGAATACCTGAAGTTAAACTTATTCCATGCATATACCGGTAGTCCTTTTCTAATTGATTCATAGAACGTAACTTACAAAGAGGTATTTTACTGGTGTGTGAATTGAATGTTAGCTAAAGATAAGCTATGTGCGCTTATCAGACGTTGCCGGGTTGATATCGAGCCGACTGATTGTACATCAGTCGAGGATTGTATCAGGAAGTTGACATTAGATATCTGCACCATCATTTCTCAGACAAAGAAATGGTTAACACGTTCTCTGCTAACGCGGTCAGTGGTGACCGTCAGTGATTTTTCCCTTTAGGCCTATTAAAAATCATAAATCTGTTTAAAATTTTTCAAAAACCAACTTGATATGGAAAAGCACGCGGGTCAATTAATATGAGATTTAGTTTGACAGCACTACCCAACGGCTTGTAAGAAGGAAACGAAAACCCTCGTAAAATGCGGTCATCACTGACTGACGCGGCTTGAACTGAAAGTCTATATGTCAACCATCACTGACCGACACGGCCTGGACAGGAAACTGCGTTTTTTTTTCTCAGCATAGAACATGTCATGTAACCATTAATATTTGTCTGATAATTAGTATTAGACGTGTCCAAGACAATGTAATACGGTTAATTGTGTGATCTGATAATTTAGTGGTAAGCAAATAGCATAGTCGCTTCCTCATCATCGGCGAATAGACGTCCACAGCTCGAATCAGATCTCTCAGTTCGTTCGGCCATAAAAACCAGTCTCTTACTCGTCCTCAGTCAGCAGTGTCACCTTGATCACACGCGGTGGGTACGAATGGACAAAAAACAAAGCGCCGTCTTGACTGAATGAATAAATGATGATGAGTGTAACAATGCGTTCTGGCCGGGGCCGGCACGTGGCGAGTTCGTTCACTCTGTGGGTAATAACATAAACAGTGAACGACCGTCGCCACTAGCTGGCCGGTGTAGCGTAACTTCACAGAGCAACCGACTCACAACTCTGTTGTTTATTAGGAGGACGTAAATGAAAACATGTTAATATTCAACAACCTCCATGGTCGCTTACCTGTGAAGATTTAGAACAATCAGAAGTCTCATGCCTTGCTTAAGTTTATGTAGGAAAGATGAAGAACGTAAAAAAAGAGACAAACAAGAGTGGGCACAATTTATTAAAATAAAAAAATTGTGAAAAAAATTTTTTCCTTTTAATAAATTGTGACTAAGGTAATAAACATTTTATAACATTCAATCTGTTTACAAACAGTAATAATTTTTTAAACATAAATCATTAAAAATCTCCACTTTACATATTGAATGAGTTACTCGAACCTACCTACGCCGTCTGATAAGAGCGTGAACATAACATAGGCGGAGGCGAGCGGCGGCGGTGTCGAATTTCATTCATCGCCAGCCGGACCCCCCCCCCCCTCCACACCGCCAAGCAATGACCTGATGATGAACAACCCGCAACAACAAAATTTGGACTTGATACATTTACAAGTCTAAATGTACTTAATAAACAAGACACGAGATTAAATCTCAAATAATTAATAATATTTATCTGCGCAAATGTAGAAGCAAGAGAGGCGCGCCAAATGGAAATTCTTAATCTCTGTCTCTCTCTCTCTGGGTTATGGGCGCGAGTGCGTTTTTATTTGTTATTATGTTTCATTTTATTAAAACGATGGTACAACTTTTCTGGTATTTTTTTTTTATCTTCAAAGACCATAGGACGATAGTCATTCTAAGACAGTAATATCCATTCAAAAACAGATAAGAATAGAGATCAAGAACTTTTAATTAAATTAATATTAATAGATATAATACGAAACTAAATAACGTTACAATATGATTACAATCAACCATAATCGAAATAAAATTTGATTAAAATAACCACAAGGGGTAAATATTTTAATCTGTAATTTGTAAGTCCGCGGAAAACTTAAATACGCCAATGAGCTAGCTTAGCTAGCTTAATTAACATTTTTTTGGAGTCATACGCAGCAGACATTAAGACATAATTTAATGTAGTTTAATTTATAGTATTTTATCAACAACTAAACTTCCCGAATATCGTCACGTTTCTATTCAAACATGTGTCAAATATTAATCATAATAGAAAGTGGTCAAGTTTAAATAGTCTGTGGTCGCACGGGAGTCGACAGCGCGCACATACACACAGGCGCGCTCCGGCCGCCTGTGTGTATGGCCGTGAAGGGCATCGCTTACGGAAACCCTGTAGTTTCTCCAACTCGCCAAACACAATGTACCCTTCATAAAGCGAAACCACAATACATTAATACAAGCATATACAGTAAACCGTCTAGCTATCAAGACTGAATGACAACTAAAGGTGTGGTGACAGAAAAAAAATTAAGTTGCGTAAATAAACATTATATAGAAGGATGTTTACAGCAACATAATGAGAGATGAATCATTTAAGTGAAATTATTCTTCTGGAATTTCATCTGTAATTCAATTTTTTGTGTTTATAATACTGGCACTCATCTATTGTAATGCAATGATCCTGTACTTAAGTACTATTTAAATATTACGGCAGTATATAATAATTAGATTATCTGGGCTACATAGTGGATCCTAGATTAGGTCATACAAGACGAAATGTCTATACAACTTACAATTTTTCGCTTTTCGCGTAACTTCTTGTCATGCAATTCCTTAAAGTCCAGTTATGTACTTGCAGCTTCTCTGGTGTTGTGGATACTCAAGGGCATCACACTTAAAAATTATACAAACATGTTTTCCTCACAAGCTGTCATAATAACCTTCAGTACAAAGCCATAAAATCTGTAACACAATTAGTATTCAATACACTATCTCTGGCAATTCATACACCTGCTCAGATGCACATAAAACCTCAAATTATATTGCCATTCCTTATTTGCTTACGTAATAATTACTCAACAAACTCATCAAAAACATATCATGCTAACAAGAAACCCACGAGCAAAACTCATCTACAACAAAATGATAATAAGATTTACAGTTGCATACAACCAAAGTAATAATAAGTTACAACCTGCTCTTACATGGTTATACATAATTGCAGTTTCACTTCCTTAGATCATGATGATAATTTTATAAACAAATGATTTACACACAAAATCTAGTTTAGGTAAATCTATAAGCACTATGTATACCTATTTAAAACCATGAGCACATTTTTTTTATCTTGATTTAATTTTTGAATACTTTTGTATGAAATCAATTATCAACATATGTGCTGGCTTTTACTTAGACCAAAAGAATATATGCATTGTATATAACAAGAGAATATATTACATGAAATAAGAATACAAGTTCAAACACAAAAGCACAATAAAAATTACAAATTGAATAACTATTTCAAAGAATTAAAATATTTTCATGATTGTATTGTGTCCTTTATTGAAATTAAGATATGTACTGACATAATTATGCTAAGACTTTCCTTTGAAAATTAATTATATGAATTACAAGTTTAACACATCAGTGTGTGACAAACAGTGTTACAGCAGCATTCCTTATTCCTTACAGAAACACATCACAAAAGGGTTTGATTATTTGTTAGGTTGAAACTATGAATTGATCCTTCCTTAAATTTTTTATTATTGTATATATCAATGTATGCATATTTTTTTATGAAGGAATACAGGGCAAGTGTGTTGTGGGTCAACTGATTTTATGTCTCTTACACTAAACCTGTTCCTAATAATCCTGTTCCAAACAAAAACTCTCATTAAATCCATTGTGGACAGTAGTTTTTAGTTTTTATTTTTTATCCAACAAGATTGTAGAAACAGGTCCATTTTCAAGGTGATCTTTTGCTAATGAATAATGAAAATAAGATTGTTTCATATAAATATTAATGGAAGGTCCATTATTTAAAGTTTAAAATTATATGATGTTATAATGACTACTATAATTGTATTTATATATATACTATATAATCATTTATATACATACACATAAGAATGGATATCCCAATCTCTTTGTCATTTCATTGTCTGTTGAAAACTAGAAAATTCTTGAATTTTTTATAGTTTTCTATATAAAGGTAAAAAATTTGACATGTAATGTGACAAGAAATCATAATTTTATTACTGTCGTAAAACCAATTAGGTTTATTTGTTAAAATAATTTACAAATTAGTATTTAAACGCAATTAGTAATGCAAAAATCACAATATTTATAGATCTCACTGTACTAATAGCAAATGGTAGCAATATTTGCTGGACAAATTAGCATCCAATTAAAAATAGTACACAGATCTAACAAACACTGACTTAAACATATGTTTAATTTACTTCAAAGATGGATGAAACAAGAGTGCAAGACAAATCTATGTCGCAACAGTAGTGGAAGTGTTGGTAAGGAATGCCAAAGATTGGTGACATCCCAAAGAAGGATGTGAATAAAGAGTACTTGTACCCAACAAGCATATATCCGTGTATGGTGGTGGTGGTGGACCTGTGGTGGTGATTCAGTAATACTAGAAGGGGGGAATTTCATTTATATAATTGTTAAATTATAAAGTAAAGAAGTATATCGCTAATTTTAACATTTTGAAGATGGTTGCCACAATAGCAATTTTAAATAAATAAGTTTTGTGCCAAATATTTATTATTGTGATTAGACTTTTGTCAAGGAATTTAATGTAAACTTTAATGATATTACATCTTAATGTGATATTTGAGACATGGCAACACAGTGACTAAAGAAAAACAAACAACTAACTGATATATTAAAAAAATCGGAAGGTTTTATGTTCCATTACAATTGCACTATTAATAATATTTGATAGTACTCAAATATCATACTAAAATGTTTTTATAATTGAACTTTAAACTCAGTGAAAGACAAGTACACCATGTAAAATTTAGGATGATAATTTAGACAGCTCTCAATAGGGAAAGTACAAAAGAAAATACTTTATAATCGGCAATGAAACTATTTGATTTTCAATTTTATTCTCATAGAACTTGGTACCAATAGTTTCATACTTAATGCTGCATGGATTGTAAAACAAAACAAATTATTTTCTTCTATTCAATTAATACTTTAGTAATAATAATTTTGACTATTTGGATAGACCGGTTTTTGCGGTTAGTCAGATGCTTGCCTTTCAAGTCACAGGTTGTGGGTGCCATTCCCACCCAAGACAAACATTAGTGTGCATGAACATGTCTATGTGTCTTGAGTCTAGATGCAAAAGACCACTGGAGGGCGGGCAGCAGCATCCATTTCTTAGTATGGTGGAATATACTGCAAACGCCAACCCACCAATGATGCAAATAATGGGCCTTTATCCTGCAGTGGACAAACATAGGCTGAGATGGATAAATGGATGAAATTTTGACTTCACAATGCTATACTCCTGGCACTAATCAATGTGTGGACAATTTAAAAAAATCATTAGGTAAGAGTTTTTTTAACAGTTAATTTCATGATAGATAATTACAATTAATGATATGCTGCAATGCTAAAAATACTATGATCACCGAAATGACAGTTTTTATTTCTTCATTTTGTTTTATTTAGAGACTAATTTTTTATAGTAATGATTGTTTGTTGTGTGCAGAAACTCACAAGGTATAGTCATAATTCTACATCTCCTACGCCAAAAGATTCAGACTACTTATAATCCATAACATTGGTTAAGTTATTTAACCATCTTCCCAAACTGTGTAAATATTTATTCATACATTATTAAATTATTATATAAAATAATTTAGTATTGATTTTATTACTTTATATTAATAAGTATTGACCAGAATATAATATATGTAATATATGTATGTAAATATATTTGTTCTTGAGAAATCTGCACATATAAAATGTTGCTTTACTCAAAAAAAATATTCATAGTGAGTAATATCATTGTGTCACACAAACAATACTTGTTGTAATATTCTAGAGTTATGGATAACTTAATGATTTGTATATATGTTTAGCACAAAATAAATGTCAAACACTAAATAAACAATTGGTCATTTTACACTCCACTTGACTTCCCTTTGTTACTCAACTTTTGTAGTGCTGACCTAATCTACTTCCTTACGGGGAAAAACCAAAAACATTGCGTCTGAGTAAAATATTATGAATATTTTCTAATCAATTCTAAAAACACAGTAATGATATTACTACAGACAAGGGGCTCGGCCTACGCGACCTGTCACACTCGATCTCAGCTTCTTAAAAGGGTCAAAGCTTAATTAAGCTAGGCCAACTCAACGACGGGCAGTCTGTGAAACAAATATTTCGCAATAAGCTGCCACCAAAACATTACGCGACACACTTTCCATAGTGGATTGGAAGTGACACAACTCGACATACCATAGAAACGGTCTCGTTCGCGCTCGACTGTAAAAACACTTAAACAAGCGCAGCGATTGTAACTGTCAAAACTTTGGAAAATCTAAAGAATGTAGAACCATCAATTTATTTAAAACTAGTAAAAACCGTCGCATTAACGTATATGACAATTGTACATCAACGCACTTACCGGGTTCAAGTTAACATAAATCCAAAACTGAGGGGAAAGTAAAGTTTTTCTTACAAACAAGGCACAAAACACTACCAAAACTCTTCCTCGATAGAAGTTTTAGCACAGAATTGACACTTTTAAAAAGACAAAAGACACCGTACACAGCCACTGATCACTACTTTGATTGCGAAACTGCCACTTTAATGTTTATTTACAACGACGACCGCTGAACATTACGCATATTTCACGGGACGTCTGTCGCTGTCCAACGAGTTTCGGCCATTTTGCTCTTCGTCGATGTTTGCAAGTGAAAACGAATGAAGATATGAAGATACATATACTGCATATGTCAAATGCGATTGACAGAAAGAGAAAAAAGGATAGTATGTTAGTAACAACATAGCGTTATCGGTTTTATTCAAATCGATAACGAAACTTTTATTTAAGTTTTCAAATCGATATCAAAAACCGTTTTCAAAAAATCTTCAAAAATAACCTTATGATTGTGATTAGGTACCACGTTAAAACTGTTTCACTCGCAAACTTATGTAACATGTAACGACGTTTACACATATTCAGTTTTTTGTTATTGTAGCGTCATGAGTTATTGTGATGTATGTTTGTCAATTGAGTAATCTTGCAATTTTCCTTCACGCTTTTCTAGGCTTATGACTAGCAGAATAGTTCTTACAATGCGATATATTAATTACAAATATTTCAAACTTTTCTGGCGCATTTAAAATTACCATTGTAATCAGTACAAAAGTAAAGAAAAAAGTATTAATTTTAAAAAGTTAATTAATCAATTACATGAACCTTTTTGTAACTACTACCCTTTTATTGGAATTTTTTTCCTAATTCGAAGCTAAGATATTCAATATAAAATATGCAAAATTAAATTATATTCTGTGAGTGAAAAAGTTTGTTATTAGTTTAATATTATCATCACCTATAGGAATCAAACAATATTGAATTCGTCCATCTCTTTTCGCCAGTTAAGCAACTATGATTACAAAGTGATGAAGCGAATATCACTATCAATATCGTAATTCGTAACAGAAAACACGTGCAGCCGAATTCGTTTCGCTTGGTTTTGGTTACTTGTTACGATAACGGACATCAATGCTTTGTATATCGATACCAAACGATACGTATGTTTTCAGTTGCATTTTGAAATATCAGACATGTCTAGTAACACAAAATCAGTGTTACTGACAGAGTGTTGAAACTCTCCTGTCAAAAATAATTTATGCGAAAACGGAGAGTCTCCATCACGCTCTAAATTGTATATTTATCTCACTCATAAAGTTCTTCTATAACTTTTGGTCTATTTCTTGGTAAACCATAGTGTAAACTTGGTGTAAACCCTAAACTTTAAATTATTAATTTTAAATAAATAACAAATAACTATGTAGTTTTTTTTTAAATCTTATAACTAAAATTCTATTTTTTTTTTTAAATTTGTTGAATCCACTCAGTAGTAAATTCTAGTCTTTGGTTAGACTAAAACCTATATTTTTTGCTATACCTTACATATAATTTTACCTATCTAGGTATAGATGCTCCTAGTTTCTAGTCGTGCGAATTGCGTGCGAACTTACAACTGACTCAAGGTGTAAAATTTCAAATATGTACTTGTGTGTATTACACTACATGTGCAATTTGTACTAAGAAAACCCTTAAACGTGGGAAGAAACGCTTTTTCATGGCGAGTTCGCCTAAAAATGAAGATCTGTACGTACGATATATTTTTTTTTGCTTAATAAATTTTCAAAACTTATTGTCGACAAACGTAAATAAATGATATTGGACTCCATCGATTGTTAAAGTTACTTAAAATTAAGACATTAAAATACAAATGTGGTGAAAATTGATACGCTGTTTTATGAATGGCCGTGATGACCATTGTGAACCATCGTCGCCGCGCTGCAGGTCGTGGGTTCGATTCCCACCCAAGACAAACATTTGTGTGCATGATTATTTCTGTTTGTCTTGAGTCTGAATATTAAGGGACGGGCATCAGCGTCCTTTTCTTAGTACGTTGGAACATACTGCGATCGCTAACCCGCCTGCCAAGCGTGGCGATTATGGCACATTTCCCCCAATGATTTGCAACATCCATTGCTATGCAGACGATAGCACTGGTGATGCATTGTACACGGCTCGCGCTAATATTTCTTACGGTACCGCCATTAAGAACCGGAGCAAACTGGTGTCTGAACTTGAGACCTTATTGGGTAATGTCTCGGTTTGGGGTCGACAAAATCTTGTCGAGCTTAACC
>DWLR01001507.1:0-18021 GCA_018246295.1 Papilio alexanor hazarajatica
GGTTACCAAGATTGGTCAAAAAAGTTATAAAAAGTAAGGGAAGATTTTTCGACGAAAAGTTAGTTTAAATAATATATGTATTTTTTATTAATAATAATGGCAATTATTGTAGTTTTTAAATTATTTTATGTTACATAAAAAGTTGCCTATTTAATAAAGTAAATAAATAATTTGTAGAGCACTAACTTTTGGAGTTTTATTCAATATTGTAATTTTTTCAAAGTGGTCTCAAACTTTTGGCCGGCAGTGTAATTTTCCACATGTCAATTTTATATATTTTGTCCCTCCTTTAACATTTCTTACTAATGTTTCAAGTAACGGTTCATTATAGTCAAAAGCTTGTTTGCGCTCATTTTAGTTCCAGAGAGTTTGGAACACAGCGGTTCTAAAAAAAAGTTATTTTAAATTTTTCCTCACCATTTAGTGATTCTTTTAGACGACCGGTTGGCGCAGTGGTAAGAGGTTTGCCTTTGACGCCGCAGGTCGTAGGGTTCGATTCCCACCCAGGACAAACATTTGTGTGCATGAACATGTCTGTCTTGTATTTGGATGTACAGATCACCGGAGGACGGGCAGCAGCGTCCTTTTCTTAGTACGTACATATTGCGATCACCAACCCGCCAAGCGTGGCGATTATGGCACATTTCCCCCAATGATGCGTCCAATGGGGGAGGCCTATGTCCAGTAGTGGACGATCA
This sequence comes from Papilio alexanor hazarajatica, assembly GCA_018246295.1. Taxonomy (NCBI): domain Eukaryota; kingdom Metazoa; phylum Arthropoda; class Insecta; order Lepidoptera; family Papilionidae; genus Papilio; species Papilio alexanor. Next base: position 699 of record DWLR01001507.1, read on the forward strand.
TAGGCTGAGGCGGTAGAGGTGGAGTGTTGTTTTTATATCACTTACCTCTCAACATTTTTTAATTAATTTAAATATTAGATATATAAGACAAATAAGAAGAAAAAGTTTATTAATACAGCAAATATACTTAATTCTGTAACGCATAACACCACCGTATTATCATTGTTGTTAACTGAAAAGATTCGTTACGGAAGCTTTTCCTTATATTAAATGCTAATTAAATCTTATGTTACCACATTTAAGGAAATTGTATTAGTTTTAATTATATTTGAAACTCACGTAGTGTCATCTATTGTATACGCGTGTAAAATTTTAAGCGTGCCTTTTGCGACATCTAGAGGCCAGTAGAGACATCAATAAAACATTTCTTAAAAATTTTGAATATGTTGAGAAAAAATTTAATTACAACTTATTTAATTTTTTTTGTTTACAGCCGATGAAAAAATGTTATTCAACTTTAAATAATAAAACTGAAAGTAGAGCTTAAAAAATTATTAATCTGTTAACAGCGCCATCTATCGCATAATAGAAAAGTTTCTATGACATTCATCAAGCATTGTGTAAAAACTCACCATGATTATTTTTTTATATTCATGTTTTTTATACATACAAGAGTTAACAAACGAATTGAAACATAGCTACGGACGTCTAGGTCTGGAAATATTTTTATGGATAAAGAGGTAATGTGAAATAATAATGTATGATAATATAGAAACACATATCAATAACACCGAGAAGACATGTTTGTGTAGGAGGTTCGAACCTGGGTTCAACTGATTTTGTGTGTTAAAAATAAAAAAAAAACAAGTCGTCTTATTATTTTTAAACGATTTAAAAAGAAGATAAACAACATGGAATGGACTAAATATCATATTCAATGTACATTCATTTAATATTAAAATATTATTTGGTCTGGCGTGGCTCGGGTTTTTTTATATTGTACGAAAAAATTAATATAGTCTCTTTATTCCTGGGTATTATCTAATGGTGAATGAAATATTAAAATCGCTTTATCAGTTTTAAAGTTTATGTATTGCAAACAAATTCTTCCTATTTATATTTATTAGTGAAAAAAAAAACGATATTTTTCTTGTACAAGTTACAACATATTGTAAATGTTACCATGAAACTTCTCTAGCGTGTTTCAATACGCCGTTGTTCTGCTTTTTATCGTATCGATTATTCGCTCCACAAGGCCCTCGTAGTTACGAGTAATCTTGTGAATGGATGTATTTATGCGCGTTCATTAATTAGCTCGATGTAATAGACGCCGCACACGAGGCCTGCATCTATTCCATCTAATGTTGACGTTACACATAAATATATCGGTTAGTGGGACGCTAAATTAAATAATAATGTAATAACATAGAAAAATGTATATATTTCAACCGTGGTAGAGTCCGCAACAACAGCTGTGGCTCTTATGGCCTGCTCTTACTGGTGAAATACCACGACCTCACAGAAGATAGTCGTGAAGATAGTCGTCTGATGAGTGAGGTGCTGGAGGCCTAATTTTAGTCCTCTTCCGTTTATTAAGAAAGAGAATTTGACGGGCAATGGTATGAATAGCAAAAGGAATTTACCATGTTTCTGTCTATGCCTTCCTCTGTCTATTAAAGGCAGGCAACGCATCTGCAACTCGCTAATGCATGTTGCAGATGTCTATGGGTAGCGGTCATTTAGGTGACCTGTTGCTCGTTTGCCACCTTCTACTATAAAAAATATACAGACAAATCCATGTTGTAAAAGTGATTGGCAGTGTTGATAGGCGGCAACGTCCTTGAAAAACTTATATCATTTAGTAAGTCATGAGTACTCATAACCGATGGGTCTGTATACATAGATGTATTGAATTAGGAGACGCGGTGTGCTGGGATCGCACCTGACTTGTTTTCTGACACCTTTTATAACTCGACATGTCGACGAAATCACGCCGTTATTTGGTATTCAGTTGATTTTTAAAATTGAACGATAGAAAATTTAAAAACGAGTGACATGTACCAATCTTATTTCTAGAAATAGTAAATAGGTGCTCGCTTTTTGGCTTATTCTTAATCAAATAGATTATTGTAATAGATGGTACCATCGACTATGGGTATGATAATAATATGTTCATGTGATGACTATTTTTCACTCGATAAAATCGAGAGTTAGAAAATTATTTTATATGGCAATAGTGTTTTTATGTATATTGGCGTAATGATCAGCGTGTTATTTGATAAAGTTAAAAGAATCAAAACGGGTTTTTAAATAATTACTTCCACCTTCAGACGGGTGAATCGAACACTAGTTTCTCAAGTCATCCTTGATTGCCAGCTTTGTGGAACGATATCAACGTTTTTTAGCATCGTTAATCGCCGCAGTAATTGCTCTTGGTCGGCGAAAAAAAATTTAATTCCCAATGGATCAATACCAACATTAAACGCTTACAAATGGACGCAGTGTGTAAGGGATGTATCCACTTAATCGAGCGAGTGCCTAACATACCATCGGCTAGTTAACGTAGTGTTTAACTAAATATCATGAGGCGACTATTTAGTTCTTTAGTAGACGCGACAGTAATGACCCGTACGATTGCCGCGGTATGAGGATGTTCGATTTAAACATCGTGTCTTTATGTCCGTATTCATAGCCCATTTAATCTACTTTACTATGTTGTAGATATAAAAACACTTTTCAAATAACTTCACGTAGAGTATTACTCTACTGAGATGAACGTCTCCCAGGATGATAGCAAGCCATGACGATTTTCGAGTGTAAACTAAAGTTCTAGTTTGAAATATAGACACCCAGTAGACTTAGGACACGGAATGAATCACCTGGAAGTTTAGTAGTGCGACTACATTTTCGATCTGTGGTATTTTACTTTGGCAATGGTGACAGATAAAAACTTAGTTAATTATAACGTCGACACGGACATTACCTACTGACGGATTTAAATGATAAACAATTAGGATATAGGACTAAAACAGGGATAGAACAAAAGTTTAAAAGTACTATTTTTAATTATCAACGAAAAACCGTAAATCTATTTTTTCCTTACATGTACATTTTGTAATGTAGCTGACAACACCATACAATTTACCCGAAACAAGACTCCAAGTGGTGTCTTTTTTTGGTAAAATATGGCTACACTTTTTGGCCCTAGGTATAGGTATAGGCTAGGTATCTAGGTACGTAACATCTTTGTGTACATGTAATACAAATATAGAAAAAACTAGACGTTGTATCGTATTAGGAAGTCAAAAGCAAAGTACACCACAGTGAGGAATGGAAAATGCGATAAGAACAAAAGTGTTTTTCAATTAATAATAATTACATTAAATAAAAAGATACTTTTATCTAGATTCCAATATTCTTTTTTCCATTGAAAAGTTTAATTACTTCAAAGTTTAATTTCTTCTAAAGCTTTTGGAATAAAATAATGCATTTTTAACCGATTTAAAAAAAAAAAGGTGTTTCTCAATTCGGTTGTTGTTGTATGTTTGTTTAGATTTCGTCATCTCCGAATTAATTTCAAAAACATTTAATTTGTTGGAAAGGGGACATTTGCAAGTTGGTCCTATTTAATTTTGAATGTCTTTGGATTATGGATTTCGGAAATATACCTAAAACGGTATATTAATTTCGATAATAGCATGTGTCAAAAAGTTGTTATTAACATATCGTAAATGAAGTTTCTTTCTATCTTTTATCCTTTGAAAATTCTTTAGTTATTTAATAAATTTGCAATCGGTTTTGTTTTTGTTAAAAACTTTAAAAGGTAATATTCCATTGATACCTTCATAGAGAGTAATCTAAGTACTGTTGCACAGGAGAACTGATAAGTATTTATGAGTTATGCGAAACTTTTTAAGATGTAATATAAAAGTAATCACACATTACAATCCCAAGAATGTGTGACAATTTGCGTGATATTAAACATTAAGAATAATTACTATGACAAGAGAAAACTGAAAGCTTCCAGAAATAATTTATTACTTCTCATTATTTGAGATTGTGCCAAATTCTTTAGTTTAAGTTCAGTTTAGTTTGAAGATTAAAAAAATAATAATTTCATTTCATTTTAAACATCACCCCCGCTTAACGTGGGTATTAACGGTTATAGATATATTGAATCTGTGCCAAATTATGACACTCACGATTCAAACCTTGTTATTTTAGGCCAATTTAAAACAGAATTCAACATCTGTCGATTTCCCTTCAACTAAACTATTTTAAGCAGCAGTAAATATAATTTTACATGACTTAATTGAAAAAGAAGATTGCTCCATTGTTCCAACAAGAAGAAAAAATACCTGTTAAAGCTTTCTCGCACATCACACAAACGCCCAGTCGTATATATACACTTGAATAGAACCAGTTAACAAATATTCGAGAGAATATTTAAGTGAAAAAATTATAACTATCTCAGTATATCATACTTGATTACGTGTACTGTTTAAATGTTATATTTTCGGACATTATCCCGTTTAATTATTTTAGTATGAAAAGTATGTATGCATAGAATATACGACCGATTTTCTCGGTCACATGAATATAGCCACTAGCTGATTTTGCAAATAAAACAACTAAATAATTCTGGAAAGTGTCTTAATATTTTGTATTTTTTCCATTATTTCTAATAACTTCAAACAATCGACTAAGCATTGAGTCGTACAATGACTGAATATAATGTTGAGGCATAGCCGACCACTCTTTCATTAAAGCTGCTTTTAGGGTTTCTTTATTATAAAATTGTCGTCCATCTGTGTATAATTGTCTCGCTAACCATCCCCATACATTTTCCATAATATTAAGATCGGGAGGTACCGAAGGCGACTCAAGAATTTCAATATTATTACCTGTGAACCATTTTTTCCACCAGCGTCACCGAATAAATAGGCGCATTATCATGCTGAAATATAAAATGACGATCTCCTAATTTTCATTTTATATTTACTTTTTGTCGTTCTAGTAATTTAGTGTATATTTCTGCATTTTGTTTACCTTCGAGTATAACTAGATCTAGCCAACGACACTGCAAGTAGCGCCTCACACCATTATATGTACTTCCTAAAGCGCTGTAGCGACGGGACAAATACCTTTTTTTTTTCTAAGATCATGAAAATAGTATGCAAAATATTTACAAATAATTTTTTTTGTCCATAAATATTACTTTGTACCTTTCTAACTTCCATGTCATGTTCTGTCGTGCAATTCCAAACGTAAGAAATAACGTCGGTGATTTAGAGTAAGTCGTTTTTTAATTTTTAAACGTATTAATGTCGAATACTTGTTTATAATACGTCGTACTGTCCATACAGATGCTTGCCTTTCAACCTCGGCGCTATTTGACCTGGAGTTAGAGAAGAATTTGAGGCTTCACGAAGTATACGTCGCCTTTCTCGTTCGGTCGTGGCTCGTTTCGTTCTACCTTTATATCGCTTACCATAGTTTTTCGGATCCATAGATCTAGCCAATCGTCAAGCTATTTCACGTAATGGGTACTGTTCTTCTTTTAAAATTTCAATTCTTAAAACTTCTTCTGGATTTAACTTAACGTCCCATTTATTTTTAATTCGTTACACTTTTTTGCAGAAACTTGATAATCAGAGTTAATACACGATAGCGTACTAATTTTGTAAATACAAACCTCTGTTCGCGTCGAAGACTCAACGTAAACCGAATGGTTATATTCAAATTACTGCCCGTTCGACGGCTATATCGTAAATTCTAGAAAGATCTCTTCCGAGATGCGCGTATTGGGTTATGCATAATGTTCACATAGAAAGATAAATTAACAGATAATCATAGAATACTTGTAATATATTTTCAAAATAGAGCTCTTCGCAATACTTTTTACTGGTTCTATTCATGTTACCGCCACTGTATATATATATATATATATTTATAATTCAATTCAAATGTTCTGTATCGAAAATAAAGTTATCGTTAATCCTATACATATTGCATTCTTCGTGTATTTATATACTTTGCTCGTTTCATAAATATCTCAGTAAGTTTTTAATTTAGTCTTCACAAGGCATTATAACATCCTACCTAAATTGAATCATAATCGCGAATAATGGCTTAATTATATAACTTTAATGCGATTTCTACTTCGTTTGTTGTTATGTAACATATAATTCGTTTAACAACACTATTAACATTTAACTGCATTAATTATCTTATATTGTAGAACTAAGACATTAAAATATCTGTCTATATTAATTGGTACCAGTTTCTGGTTACAATTCCAATCGATCTAAAAAATCACCAGTCCACATAAAGCCAGTGTTAATGTTGGTATTGGATTGTAACAGAAATAAGAATGATGAAATGATTGATTACATTTTTTTTGTCTCGTCTAGTAAGTCTAGCCTAGAAACAGTTAATTTTGCAATTGTTGCAAATTTTATAATGCTCGGATTGAATTACTAGAAGACTATAAACATTCAACATGCATTTCGTTTGATCTGTAACGTGTACTATGTCCCATTGGTCCATTGTCCTGCCTTACACTCTGCTTTCTTTTATTAAAACACCATCTCCTTTTCTATATATCAGATAGCAAGACAACGAGTACCTAATTAGAGTTCGGAAGTTGATGAGTAACTCACTTGGTTCATGAGGAAATCACTTATAGAGTAAATTGCTTACTAATTTATCTCCTTTTTTCATTAAAAACTCCTACAATATTTACTTTTCAATTACTGCTTTCCTTAAGTTTATTATTTTCTAAAAGCACTAACGTGTGAAAGTGAAAACATTCATTAGGTTTTTTCTATAATGTATCCAGAAAATATAAGGTAGTTAAATTTCTTGTTATCAATATTGATCCGCGGTTCATCGTATCGGAAAATACTGTTGACATTGTCGAGCAATAGAGAGAATTTCCAGTGATAGTCATTATTGTTACGTCAATTCTAGTTAACATAATCATTTTACGTTTTTTTTTTTTAACAAAAACAAAACCGACTTCAAATTCGTATAATTTATATTCGTATAATAATTTACATAAATAGAAAAAAATGCTTGTGTCGGTTGCCATGGTAATGTTGATAAAACAACTTTATGACACGTTATCTGTCATCGAAATTAACAACTAATTTTATTTATAATTATTAATAGTCACGCTACGTTTCACTACAAATCTGTTAAATCCTAACAGGGCTTGCCTAAGTCTTCCGACATGTAAATTTTCGGTATATCTTCAGAGTCCAAGGACCACTGACATTAAAAGTTAAATGGGCCCTACTTACGAATATTCCTTTTTTTTCTTTTAATTTTTTTAAAAATCGATTTGTCAATGACGAAGTTTTGCGGTAACAAACATAAAAAAGACGACTGAATTGAGAACCTCCTCCTTTTTTTTGAAGTCGGTAAAATAATTCCGATCATTTTATAGCTATTAAGTCAGTCAATATTATCTCGATATGATTTTATGTAGCGGAAGAATTACATTGCGAGATTTGACGTTTCTTTTTTATATTTTAGGTTACTGTACAGGTGTAAGTACTGAAAATTAAATCCAAAGAAAAATTCAGGAATTTTCAGTTCAAGGACTGAAGGTACGTCCTTAAACGGTGACGAGAATAGTGCACTCTGGAGAATAGTTGCTGTGTTGCACAGATGAGGCGACTCAAGCTTAAAGTAGAAGTATTTATAACCCGTTTCGTGTAATGCGTGAGGTGAGCTTCCCTGCCTTTCTCGTCTCCTTTTCCATATCAACGCCCCGGATTTCTTAAAAAATGATTGGTAATGCATCCATGATATGTATGCATATATATGAAGGTTTTATCTAGGAGATTACTAAATTACAATACTTTTTAGCCAAGCATATAAAGCTACGAAGAAAACAAACTATTTAACTTTTAACCATCTTGAACTGAAAAATGATTTATATAGAATTAACACGTAGTATTTTTATTTGAGAAAAACGGCGACATTTAGCTGAAGATAATTTTCGTAATTTATAATTTATTCTCAGTACGATATGGAATAATTTCCTTTTAAATTACATTATTAAAACCTCTTTGAATGATCAAATCACGCTAAGAGTTAAATATTTTTGTAAAAAAAAGAAAAAATAAAGCACGGTTTTCTACTACATTAGCTGAGCCGAATATCTCATATACTTAAAATTCCTCAATCAACATGTATTTAGACTTATTGAGTACTAGTTATAGGTAGTTTCAATAGAGTTTGTATATGAAACGTTTGATAAGATAAAAATTGTATTATATATATACTTACATTCCAATGCAAATGAGATAGTAAAGTGTGACCTATGGCTTTAATTCCGGATTATTTTATAAAAATTCTAAGTGAATTATCGCGGTTGTCCAACAAATTGTCAAGTTCAAGGTGATCGCTTGTTCACCTTTAGGAATGCGTTAATAACAATTTGTTTAATTTTACACTTCCGTTGTTGTCTTTTCGGAAAACATTTTTTTATTTCATTGCTGCCTCGTCAGTAGTGTTAATAGAGTTATGAAACAAAGGAAGGAGAGAACAATTAGATCATAAGGCTAGTTTTAAAAGAGAAAGAGAGAGAGAGTTACAGGGGTCGGTGTCATACGTCTATTTTCGCATAAACAATTCAGTCGTAAAATTTAAAGGTAAAAGGAACTGGAAAGCGACCCTTTATTGGATATAAAACTCTATAGGTAGTATAGAGTTAATTTTCAAAATCGAAGTATATACTCTAAATTTCAATGTTTTATTATTTCTATTATCTAAATGATACGAGTATCAATTATATTTACAACTGAATAGTTATCACAATTATTATCACAATTTAACCAGAACTTCTATTTACACATTGAAAAGCACCCTCTTAACCGATTATGTTTTATTGATAACTAGATATGGCTCACGGCTTCAAACGCTGTCTAAATGACCGATGACAGAATGGATATGGTACACATCCTCAGTACAAATTGCAGACCTAAAGTGGCAATGGGTCGGACACATTGCGCGCAGAACGGATGGCCGATGGGGCCGAAAGGTTCTAGAATGGCGGCCACGCACAGGTAGACGCAGCGTGGGCAGGCCTACCACCAGATGGACCGACGATCTGGTCAAGGTTGCGGGAGTGCATTGGATGAGGGTGGCGGAGGACCAATCTTTGTGGCGATCTATTTTTTTTTTATTAAAAGTTGGCAACTCTACATTGAATTAAACCAGATATATCTCAGGGAGGTAATTACCACTGCGCTACTTGGACCTTGAAGTAAGTACAAGTAGGACATTTACATTAATTACATCAATAGCTTGACTCGGGTTTTACCATTCCATTGTTAGTATTGACTGATTGATTTTACCTTTTTGACGATTTCATTTATAAATTTATACCAATGCCTTTTAACGAAAGTAATTGTGACGGGCTGTTTTTTTTTTACGTTTTAACGCCTGAATTCTTGAACGACTTTACTTTTTTGAGATATTATACTGACATGTACCGCACGACGTTGGCGTCAGTATGGACAGTATGAAGGTCCAGTTGATATGGAACACTAGTACATACTGTGCCGACCCTACGTAGGTGAAAAAAGAGCACGGAGATGATGATGCATCGCAAAAACAAAACATAAGGAATAGAGGATGATAATTTGTATTGAAAAAATATTAGATCACAAGTCAGGGGTATGAAAATTTATATCGTGGCTTTGAAAAACCCTTTCGAAAATTTGCTCCCCCAGGCAGGACGATGACAGTACTGTAACTTAAATTCTTAGGATTTTAAGTATTAACTTTGAATTTAAATTCCAAAACAAGTTAAAGGGTTTAATGAAAGGTGGTATTCGTATGTCATAAATTAAAAAAATATATTTAAACGATAAACCACAGATTTATGAATTTTACCAAACTTTTTTATTTTACCAGTCATTGTTTGGTGACGTAAATCCTTAATTAACTAATTAACCTTTAAATTATGTCTCTGAGATGTATACTTCATTAACCAATTTACTGAAAATTAGTTTTGTATTATTTAAGACTTATTTAATGTATTAAATATGGTTGTAGTGTTTAACATTTATGTAGTGTGTTCATTCAATGCCGCATGCAGAAGCACATGTCAATTAGCACGTGGCAGTGAAAGTATATTTCGCAATCGTCATTTGTGTAACACAGTGGCTTCCTTTATGATCTGAACTATATCTTAGCATGCTTTAAATTAATGCTCTAAGCACTAGATCAAACAAATTCCGATGACCATGGACGATAGTCATGGCCTCTTCAATCGATTAGCATTACTTGGTGTAAAAACTTTTATTCTATAATACTGCTTGGAAAGCGGCTCGAAATTAAAGGTCATTGTATTATACACGTAAGGTACAAAATATGCATATATTTTATTCATATTTGTATTTATATATTCATCAGATATGAAGCCCCAATAGCCTAATGCTTAAGGGTGAAGGCTACCAATCATAAGGGTAAGGGTTCGAATCCGCCATTCGACTATTGCTGTAAACCATATCCTAGCACAAGCTTTTAAGCTTAGTTGGAATGGTTACAAGAAATATTAAAAAAGTATTTCAATAATCTGCTAATAATTTATTTAATAAAATACATATAAGATCGATAGATTAGAATTATAAGTATCAAATTATTAATATTATTATATTACATCAACGCACACAGGAAATTACTAGCCGATATACCTAAAATTTTACACATGGTTTCATTTTATGAAGTACATTCCTGAAATATAAGGGGAGGAAACAATGTTGGAAATTTTTATATAGCAATAAATGAACTAATAGTAAAGTTTTACATCTATTTAATTAGATATATATTTAAGCTTCGCAATAAAAAAAAAATGTAAGTACCTAATTGGATGAGCGGGAAAGCGCAGGAAACAGCAATAGATATAAATAGTTTATTTAAACAAGTGATTAAAGTAGAAACAGAATTTAAATTGTTTGCGTTATAATAGTGCGTCTCTTGGTCAATCGTTTAACTCATGACTCATTTACATATGTTTTGACTAACTTCAAATTAATGTTGACAACAGTTACCACGTGAAATTACTTGGCATCTTCGCTATCGCAAATCGACTATTAAAATCCACTAAACGTTCAATACTTTTTTACCCAACTGACAGGAGGGTTATAATTGTCAGTCTGAATACTGGATTCCTTCCTTTATGGAAATAAACCAAACTTAGTAACGATTTCAAAACGGTTTGAGTGTTTTTTTTATTTAACCTGCGACACGCAACGCACGCAACGATTGGCTATTAATAAGTCAAAATTTAATCGTTAATGCACTCAGGTTAATTAAAAATAAAAATATGTGTTTTATAGATGTAAACACTGTTTGTGTACTAGATATATTGATTGTATCTTCAGCACAAGTTATTACATTTTTATAAACGTAACATAAACAGTAAGATATAGATTAATGTAATTGAAATTTCTTACCTGCTTTAAATCCGAATATAAGCCGATTTCACTTCAATGCACTCACGCAATTCTGTTATCAGCGTACCGTATCAGATAATGACGATCACGACAAAAATGAAATTAATAAAAACAAGAAGAAAACCAACGTTTCTAGTCGTCTAATATTGTCAATGTCGTTGCTTACTACTACTACTTTATAATATTGAATTAATATTTTCCAAAATCAATTCAACTATCCGAAGTTGAAATGGCTGTATAACGATTTACGAAAGTCCGAATGTATTAAACGTTGTACGCCGGTCGTTATCGCCACTATACTAACATGTTTGGAATTATTTTACACTCACACCTTTATCTTAATAGCTTTATTCATAATAGCGACCGCGAAAAATAGCACCGCCCGAAACCGGTCGATTGCGTTATTAACAGATGCGATGCTATATATTTATGATTCGTTGCGTAACACGAGAACCGAGCGAGACTTTCGGCGATATACTACCGGTAAACCCACGTTTGAGACTATGTCGATTTATTTTCGGCGCGCCTATATTGTTCAACAGTCGCAACGCGGCTGGCCGTTCATAACTTGTAAACTAATACACGATATTAAGCACGTCGCAGTAATCTTGATATGTAAAATGCATAGTTAATAAATACATTATTCAAAGCATAGACTGAAGACACGAATAATGAACGATGGTCAATTTATTTTTATGCAGTTAGGATACTACAAGTTTTACATTGAAACAAAGATACTATGTTCAAATATATAAAATGAAACAATAAGCCCGTTAGTTGACATTTAAGTATGTATATAATTTTGATAAAGTTTGGAGTATAAAGAAACGAGTAAGCGTCCACCTTAAGTAAAGAGGCCATCGCCACAAAAATAAACTTGAGAAAACCAAATGAGTTCCATTACTAAAGACAGAGAGAGTTCCAAATGTATTACATGCAATTACCAAGGACAATAGCAATTGGCGATTAAGTAGGCGATAAGGAGAAGGGAATATAAACGGCAAGGTGATTGCGCCCCAGCGTGATATTAAGTAGACGAACGCAGAAATATAAAATTTCTGATAGATATTTTATATTTCCGTAATTTGATAAATACCCCTATCCCCTAGAACGTAAAACTTTTAACCGCTATTTATTTACAACTAATATGTTCTCGAAGTACATCACGTAAAATAATTTTTTTGTTCGTTTCATAAAGAACTTAAGTATAATTTGGTTTAGCCGAAAGTATCAAGAGGCGACGGTCGCGCTGACTGAGGTAAGTTATAATCAGAGGCCTTACGAGGCCACTCACAAGGCTGCTATTACTAGAGTACCTGAAAAAAAAAACTGGAAAGAATACATCATACGCGATTGTTATTTGTCGTGTACATTATAATAAAAATATAAAAATATCGGAACGCGTCATTTTTCGAATAGTTTAATTAATGCAACCATATTTGGTACTTTTGTCGTAATGGAATTTTTCGTGACCCTGAAAAGGCAATTTATGAGGCAAGTTATTTAGTTTTTACGTTTTAAAACATTATGTATATCTATTTTCATGTCCTTATTTCAGATTTTATTAAAATGTAAATAATTTTCTTAAAAATATCACGTGAAATATATTTAAATGTTACTTAAATAATATTTACGTGTATTATTTTGGATATTATTATGGTATATATTACGATAAGATTTTATGAGCCAGTGCGGTACGTTTTATAAAAGAAGGTGGCAAACGAGCTAGATATTCATATGTATCAAATAAATGTTAACCGTAGGCACTCCCAAAATAATGAGTTTCAGGTGCCATACCTGCCATTTTTGGGCAGAGGAAAGGATAGCCAGAAAAAATAATACTTCCATTTCCTACCCCTTCCCCTAAAATCCTTTGCTCCCATTCCTCATTAGATTAGGGTGTGTGTGATAGGGGCTAGAATTAGGCCTCTGGCACCTCATCCATCAAACGACACATGCTCCCAGAAAACTTCTACTTCACGCCTGTCTTCTGTGAGGTCTGTGAGGTGTCATTGTATGTCACGGGTCGAGTCGGCCCATCGTGGTACTAATATTTACTGTTAAGTACGATGGTGACAGGACAAAGTATATTGTAACAAGAACTTTGAATTGCTAGGCATCAGTGATAACAGCGGCATAAACAAAATCAGATCAACATTTAATTTTAATAGAAAAAATTTAACTGGACAAATAAATGAAGGAACTCTGAACATGTTTGTATTTTTAACATTGCGTGGACTAGTCCCTTAGTTGTTGCATTAATTGTTCCTATGCGCGACAAAATAACAAAAGTACAAATATAATAACGTACAATGTTGCTATGTTTCGACATATCTCAGTTCCAAGTCACGCTTTAAATTAACGTCTATTGACAATGTAGTTTTAAGTGAGTCATAATGTAATTTGATCCTTAATACTCTTGCACAAAATTCAATGTTGAATATCTTTTGCACTGTATTATTTCTATATTGTGTATTTTTTCACTAACTTTTACACTTTTGGTGTAATTTCTCTAAATATAACTATGTTCCACGTAATTTTCATATGAGTATTGAAGGACAGTTGCTATCAGCAATAAAAATCGAATATGAAGGTCAATGTTTACGTTCTTACATAATTTAAGCTATCAGTAAAGAGAACATGAAATTGGTCTGTGTTGTTGATTTTTTTTTTTTCAAATATTGTGTGAGTTTATTTTATTTTTATGTATCGAACAGTTTTAAGTTAAATAAAATAAATGTGGCATTTTTGTCCATGAAAACAATAGTACTGAACGTTGTCTAAGGCTGCGTATCGAATGAAGTTGCCACAATTAGCCACAGTTAGAGTTAGTGGAAGAAACTCGATGAATGGAAATGAAGTAAAAAAAAGTGTTAAGCGTCCGATGTTATTGTTGTTGTCAAAATGTGCTTGAATCAATGTTTCATTAGCGAATAAACCATTATTAGAGACAATATAGAGAATAAATCAGATTACAGAATAAGAAACATTATAAGTGAGGTTATATAGAGAATAAACAATTTGTAGCAGATTTTATAGAGAGTCGCAAGCTGCAGCTCACGTCAACAACAATATGAACTTCAAAGCACAATATTGAAAAATATTGAATTGATGTCAATTACAAATTATAACACTATAAAGATAAATCATCGGGTTATATCAAAAAATAAATAAACATATCGCTTAGTTGTTTAAAAAAAACCCGTCAATTAAAAAATTGTAATCTTGTAAAACTTCTAATTTGATTTTGCATGAAATGCTTTTATCGTAAAATGAGTAGGCAAGGAGACGTTGTCAAAAAACTGCTATTAGCGCTATTTTTCCAATATAGCTGAGCGAACGACTAAAATACGAGATAGCCTAGCAAATGCTGATTTTCGGAAAAAGCACATCGAACTCCGTAAAATTACTCATTTTCAAAACTGCCGAAGAATTTCCCGGTAACCAATTTTTTTCAAATCTAAAAATGACGACTAAATATCAAAATTATATATAGCTATTGAAAGCCATAATCATTTCTTATAATTATTTGAACCACACATTCAATATAAACTAATTAACGGCATGTAACCAATAAAAGTAGTTTGTTTTAAATGTTTAAAATCAATAAAAAAATTTAAAAGTGACATTGGTGAAGCGAAGATTGGAAAGGCGAAAGTGGGGTGTGGAAGGTATTGTCACGCGAGAGGCCGCGGGTCCGCACAGGGTCGCCGCAAAGGGCACTGCTCTCGAAGCTTATCACTGACACAGTCTCCCTTCACCAGCTTACGGTAATAAAATTAACCGGAAAAAGCATTAATTATTATTTAATTATTCATTACTTTAAGTGTTAAACAAATATAAAACTCTCACGTCTTCTAGATGTCTTGAGGCAGACAGAAATACAGATAGCAACTTCGTTTTGTTTGTACGTTAGGGAGTGAACTTATCGCTATGTTCTAGGTATGACCCCCAGACACAAAAGCCGATATTTAATATTTTTTACATCACACTAATTTAACCCCATTTGGGAGATAAATCTAGAGCTAGAGGCTACAGGCGTACTAATATTTTAATTTCCAGACGTCCAAATGTCTATATGAAGAATATATTATATAATCATATATTACAGTATATTACAGTACAGTCCATCCATCCATCCAACTCAGTCTATGATCCTCCACTGCTGGACCTATGTCCATAGGCCTCCTCCATTGATCGCATCATTGGGGGAAAATGTGCCATAATCACCACGCTTGGCAGGCGGGTTGCCGATCGCAGTACGTATGTTCCACCGTACTTAGAAAAAGAAAGCTGTTTTCCGTCCTGCGGTGGTATTTTACATCCAGACTCAAGACAAACAGACATGTTCATGCACACAAATGTCTGTCCTGGATGGGAGTCGAACCCAGGACTTGTGGCGTGAAAGGCAAGCATCTTACCAACCGCGCCAACCGGTCCGTCATAGTATAGTACAATACGGTATGGTAATAGTATTTATTTTTTATTATATTATGGAGTGGAGTATATGTGGCGTGCTTTAAGCTATAGTTCATAATAAGAAATTCATAGTAGATTCTTAAATGTTACCCTGAAAATAAAATTTCAATGCAATAACTCGAATTAGCACCATCACATTTTTTTTTATAATCATTCAATCAGATGTGGTTAGTGTCTTCCTGATGCTCATAACTACACCTGATTACATTAAATATATGAAGGCGTATGATTGACAATCAGTGACAAAGGGATTTGCATACTAATCAAGAATCCGCATCTGTTGTTACACGTATGATAAAAAAGTTTATATAGTTAGTGTGTCCAAATAATTTGGCCAGTTTTATTTTCGATTTTTCAATTGCAGCTTATTATACATACTTTTTCATATACAGAAGAGTCACCAAAACTTTTACGATTTTTCCGCATGTTAATGCATAGAATAGAATAGAAGATAAGCATAGAGTAGAATAGAATGAGTGGCCACTCAATATCAGGTGTATTTCTAGCTGGCGTCTTGCGTAAAAATGTAGACAACAATTATGAGCTTTGTTTAAGGAACATTAATAGATCTCATATCAGAAATGTAGGTACATATAAATATTACGCATTGTATAATTCTACAGTTTTTTCCCATATTCAATTTATATTTGTTTAAAATGTATAATGATCGAAGATGAAATATCATATGAAACATTATCTATAAAAGAATTCGGATCGTATATAAAGTTGGCAAGAATAATATTCCAATGTGTAGATATTTGCCACGAGCTATTCTTTAACAATCATTATTAACTTTTTATAACGTAAAATAAACGGTAATGAGCTGTGTTATTGCCAATTGATACCCGGTGAGAATGCACTACTAGCCACAGTAATTGCTATAAAATAGTTAAACCGATGTATCTTGAGAATAAAAAACATTAAACTAGACGACCAAATTGCAGTCGGGCACAGCAGAAATACGTCGGTAAAGATAGAGGAGTAGTTAATATTTAATTGCGTGTGTTCGTCTGTTTCTTTACCGATGATAATAGTCAAATCGTTTTAAATTGATTCAATTTATCGAATACGTCGATTCGTACGCCACAAGAATGTGAAGATTTATTGTGTGTGAACGCTGCTAATAGATTTGTGGTATTTTATGAAACGAGTAAGTTACTGACTTGGTTAACATGATTAGGCGTGTTGTTATGGCTGTTTAAATCAAATGTTGATGCGAGAGTGCATAAATAAATAATGCAAATATATAAATAGTTTAAATGTTTAAAAACAAAACAATTTGAATGTTGACACAAAAATTTTAATTGGTAATAGACTAAATTTACTTTGATTTTTTGCTAGTCATTTCCTAATTATATGACCCTTTCATTTATGAACCGTGCTATCAATCGATATATATATATATACATACATACATATATATATATATA
>DWLR01001508.1:0-18018 GCA_018246295.1 Papilio alexanor hazarajatica
GGCAGCATGCAGCGAGAGCGGCGCGGGCTGCAGGCGGCGGCGCGAGGCGGCCGGCGCTGCCCCGAGCTGCTACAACGCCGCGCCTGCCAGGCGCACCACGCCTGCGCCCCTGACAGCGATGTACCGCTACGTGGTAAGACACAGACAATAGAAGAGTATATTGTATGACATTGACTTTCTCCAATATACCACAGTATACTGTCCTCAACGCAGGTCTCGCTAAGGCTAAGTCCTCCCGCTGGCCTCGCGAGGTCGTCGATCCATGTGGAAGGAGGACACTCTACGTCTCAATCAAATTAAAAAAAAATCGTCGATTTTCTACCGCAAGGCAATTTTTTATCGCAAAAATACATTGTAGTCTAAAATCGCAGCGATTTCACATTTGAAAAACGTCGTTTGCATTAGACTTAATTCTATATATCTTCCCGTATTGAGACCGCGTGATGATGCAAGCATTTGTGTATCACAGAAGAGTCCGCGATGATTCTGCCAGGCTCCCTCTCCGTCAGTCGGCACTCCAATGACACCGTCGACATCCGCAAAAACCTGCGCCTCCGCAACCCTGATGACCCCGAGTCCAACTCGCACAGGGAGTAAGATCTTTATAATTATAATTATTAAGGATATCAATATCTTACTATTAAAACTTTGTAGTCACAAAATTTGTCTATAAAGTACCTATGATTACTGTATATTTATTAAATATGTGACAATTCCTAAATTATTATATATCTACTGCATACGATAAGAAAAAAGGTGGAACTATAGATATTTTATCACGATATTTTATAGAAATATCAGCAATTTATTGAAAATAATTTACTATTATTCCAACCACGCTTAAATGCTTATGCTATTATATGGAAAGCGACAATAGTCGATTGGAGAGATTCGATCCCACGACCTCATGATTGGCGCTTCAAGCTTGATTTGCTTAAGCTTCTGTTTGACTATAGAGCCAATGATTAAAGTACATTTGTTGTGAACTATTTCAGTTCTAAAATAATGCTTATAATGAAAAAAAAAATATTGAAAAAAAAAAACCTACGGTGCTATATAATTTCATTAAGTCATTTAAAAAAATAAGAAAGATGAACAAAATTTCGTGTCATATTTTTTCAAAAATATTCATCTGATATCGGGTACTTCCTACACCGTATGATTTATAAATACTTTAGATCTTATTTTTATGTTTTACTTGCAGATACTGCGTGGAGTTCGAAGTGACCAAAGTCTCTAAGGCCTGTCACCTCGATTCCGAATATAAGGCGCTCCGCGAGGGTGCGTAGTCAATGCAATTTGAAACCTAGCCGCATTTTATTTGGTCATAAAATTGATTTATTACTCAATCATATCCCGTATGAAGGGTCATTTCTCATCTATGCGAGAAAAGACTATCATGTTCCTGCCTTTATGGCGTATAAAAGGATCAGTATGTTTTATGATAATTTATTATCACATTCCACAAGTTTTATTTATTAAATCGCTTACGAGTCAATTATGAATATTATACACTTTGATTTAGAAAAGCAAATTTTACCATCAACATTCTTTCAGGTAGATATGTATTCCAACACTAGTTTATTCACTGCAAAAACGTATAAACACATTATTAATCATCTTTGTAAATTAACATTTTTTATATCGTATATGGTTACTCTCTTGTATGTTTACATGTTGACGTCTTTCAATGTATTAACCTACTAGTATAAATTTGCCACGTTATTCTACAGCATACATTATTTCAAACCTTTAGACTACAAATAATACATGTAAAACCTCTGTAATCTCTGGCAATTAATTAAAGCCGGAGCTGGAGCTTCCTAAGTTTCTCAGATGTTCTACATCATATCGTAAAGAAAAGGAAGGAAATTAAAATTAAATCTCTTGTACATTCAGTTAACCGTAAAATACAACAATATTACAGCGACATAATTCGTTATGATGTGCATTCGCAGGGCGGTTCAATTTAATGCAATACAGTGTACCCGAGTGCAATTGAGAGTTCACTAATAAACGTAACTCGTTACATTTAATATGCAAATTGTTATTGTTCATTTCTCTATTGTGCTGCGAGCGATAATAATGTGCGCTTGGATTGTTTCCGTTAAATTATTTCTCATAAAAATGTATCTTGAGTAAATCAAGCTTTAACAACCATTTAAATAGATTTTACAGTTTTCTAAGTCTTAATTGAACATAAGGATAATATTGTTAGTTGTTTCACCCTTTCACATTCCTCCCAACGAATGATGAGGGATCAACATTCAAAGAATCAAATAAAACTTTTATAAAATAGAGAGAATTGCACATTGAACAAAAAAGCAGACTAAAACCCAATTATTTATTAATAAAAATAAAATAAATAGAAATTAATATGGAAAAACGCCTTTAAGACTGTACCCACAAATTAAAACATTTTGCACAAACTAATAAGTAAATAACTAGTACATATTAACCCAAGGCAGAGATGTCGGGTTTCTATTTCGCATATTCGTGGCACAATTTTTAGATCCATACGATCTAAAAGAAATTTGCGCGTAATCTACGCATAATCACTCTCTAATATGGCCTTTGATTAGTTTGTAATATCATTTAATATTAATACGTCTCATATAAATGATCAAAACTATAACCACGCATATACGTACAATGTATTTCCTATTTCCATCTCCATCCATCTCAGTCTTTGATCGTCCACACTGGACATAGACCTTTCCCATTGATCGCATCATTGGAGGTCGCAATATATGTGAAATAATCACCAAGACTGGCAGGCGGGTTGGCGATCGCAATATGTTCCACCATACTAAGAAAAGGACGCTGCTGCCCGTCCTCCGGTAGTCTTCACATCCAGATACAAGACAAACAGACTTGTTCATGCACACAAATGTTTGTCCTGGGTGGAAATCGAACCCACGAGCTACGACGTTAAAGGCAAGCATCTTACCAACCTCACCAACCGATCCGTCACTGTTTACTATTTACTGTATTTAACTACCTCATTTTTAATGTATAGACTGTTTGTATGTATTTACAGTATTTTACCGTATTTTATTTTTCCAGGTGGTACAGTATGCGTGATGTGTGAGACGGCGGCTCTGCGCCGGGACTTGAAGTGGCGCTGCGCGGGCCACGGTG
This sequence comes from Papilio alexanor hazarajatica, assembly GCA_018246295.1. NCBI lineage: Eukaryota > Metazoa > Arthropoda > Insecta > Lepidoptera > Papilionidae > Papilio > Papilio alexanor. Next base: position 3,142 of record DWLR01001508.1, read on the forward strand.
TAGCGGGACATGCTACGCGGTTCTACGCGCTCGTAGCACCGCACTGCCACGGCAAATGGCTACGGACCAAGCAGAACTTAGACAAGAGGGGAGACTGCTGCTCCAACCCCGACTTCATATTCGTTTAAGACGAAATGCGAGAATGACTAAGTTGTAGAAAAAAAGTTTTTTTCTTAAATGTAAACCTTGTTAATCGTTGAAGCTTAAATCTAAGAAAAGGTTCTATTCCATATTCATATAATTCACGGTAATTATAGCAAAAGCAATGTTTAAATGACTAACAATTCACACGTAATTATTATCATTCATTTTGTCCAATAATTTACCATCGCTTTATGTTCTAGGTGTTTAACTCTAACTTGTATCGTGTACCCGTATCAAACATTAAATATTGAAACACAAAGAATCAGACAATCTATACATTTTTACCAATAATTCTAGATAAATCTTTTTATTTCAATTAAAATATACTTTACAATATGTATTTTCAACAGATTTTCTCCACTTTCTGGTGCACTTAGTCATTTCTACATCTCGAAGGGATTACTCTAAGGCACAGGCAACATGAGGCACATTGTCAATAGAATTGTAAAAACGTATAACATATATAACTTAAACTAAAAAACTGAAACTTATTAGTTTAACTTAAAAACTAATTAATTTACTGAAATACAAGTGTTAAACAAATTAACAAAAAAATTATGATAGACCTATAAGACAAACAAGAAATAAAGTGCAAGTTAGAAGAATTTTTTTGAGATCTATCTTAACAATTACTTAACGTTAGCTTGGAGAATTAGATGATGACAGAATTTCCTGTCATATTTATCGTAAAGGATTTCAAGTTATAATTTTAAGACTTACTTTAAGACCTTGTATTATTGTTATTGTTAGAAATGGTATTAATTGTTACAAATAAAAAAATCGTATTAACTTTCAAAAAACATATCCAGTGTAACTAGTGTAAATAAAAAAAATATCATAATATCTTTGTGTTTCTTTTTTTATACATGTCTGCATCACCTGTGATCCTTGAAATTGAGCACAGAAAAATTTTGTTATAATAAATATCTACATGTCGCAATAACATAAAATCGTGATAATTTTGATAAGGTTCTATTTCTTACTAAATTAATGGACCTCTAAGAATTGATTAGCAATTACACATTTATTCAGGTCCATTTAAAGATTAAAATATAAAGCTAAGGTTTAAAGTTAATTAACGAGGAAAACTACTACGAAAATAAACAATATTCAGCACATTATATCCCAAATTACTCGAGTAATTACAAATCTATTTAACGGTTTAAGGAAAAAAAAACTTTTTTTTTTTCTAATTATAATTTTATTTTATTAATAGACTGTTTATCTATAATAGAAGTGAGCCCTGAGACCGTAAAAATTAAAAATATTCTTAAAATGCAATTAATACTACATCACGTAACTGGAAAATATTTCCCAGAAGGATACTGCGCGCTTCGTTTACGCTGCAACTCAATACCCTGCACAAACTTATATTACACACCAGCTTTGCATTTTTTACGAAACCTAATAATACTTTAGGCATCGGTTATGTTAAAACGTATATTATGCGACCTTCTCAAGAGTTGATCTCACTAGGAGAGACTAAGAAATGTGATTTAAATTTTCAGATTTCATTCAGAAGGAATAAAGTATAAGCTGAACACATACGTGCATACAACCGTAACTTATATGGGCGGAGACAATCTTGTGTATTTTTTGCTTATTCGGGTATACTTTATACCAATATTGGTATACGAGCATACTCGAAATAGCACCCACCACGAGAAGACTTGGCGGCAGGCAACTTTAACAGCGGTAGAGTCCGCAACAATAACATCTGTGTTGCGGAATGAGCTGGCTCGACCGGTGAAATACCCTCGACCGGTGCCAAAACCAGTTGCAGTATGGTCTACATTAGAGTCTAGGAAATAGGGAAGATGAAGAAATAATGAACAAATTGTGTTGCGAATGTCCATGGGCGGCGGTTGCTCGTTTGCCCCTTTGTTCTATAAAAAAGGAAGAGTAGTGAATATTGTGCTGACTCGCAGATTGTAAAAGGGGCAGGAAGATGATGAAATACACACATTTTATATATATATTGCACCAAATTAGCAACATGCAGCAAATTAATTCTTTACACAATATTTTTGTATCTGGTAAAACAATAGCGAACAAACACCTGTTTTTTCAATTAAAAACTGGCAGTATAGAGTGAGAATTCCTTTCGATATGAAAATTACGAATGTGATTATTTAGTGATTACATCAACGTCAAACTTGGTCAAAGATAAATGTCAGTCAATCAGTACAAAACAAATTCAGTTTTACTTTTTTCTATATATTTCTAAAATGGTGACAACAAAACGTTTAGCTCCATTCGGTACCAGTGTTAAAAGATTCGGTAAAAGTACGGGTCACCCGAAATTGGACCCCAACGGCCTTTACGTCTCCAGACCAGAGGGTTGCGATCCTTGCCTCTACCAACCACAAGACATCGATAAAATTTTTGATTTCAATAGACACGTCAAAAGCCGTGTCGACACTTGGAAATATAAAAGCGATCTTGAAGAATGGTCAAAAAATTTAGGCTACAGGAATCAAAAGATACTAGACCGCAAGAAATGGTTCGACTCTTTGCTTGGACCCGCTTGGCACATCATACCTGTAGGCAAGAAATGCGAACCTGCCTGCTGTAACGTTGGGTTCGGAAGAACTCCTCGCTTCCAATCGTACACAAAATTCATCCCTAGTCCTGGAACGTATTACAAAAGTATTCCTTTCAAAGCTCCATACGGACCTCACTCGAAGAAACAGTCGTTCGAAATGCAAGAGCCCTGCAGGTTTAAAGACACTTCACCTAAGTGGTCGCTGGCACCAAATCGTTACACAATCCTCGACAAAGACAGCATAGAAGAAAAACCAAAAAAGATAGTATCAACCAGAGGTCCCTACGACTTGTTCACCGGGAAACGGGACGGAACAACGATTAAAAATCATTTCAACACCTCCTTAAAAGTTTCCGCCGCGACCTGGCCGATCAGTTTGAAAGGATGCATGGAGTCCTACAAGCATTCGCACTTTGGTGCAATGAATAAAACCAACAGAAATCTACCTTGTAGAAGTCGGAACACGCTCGTCGATCTGGCGATGTGTATCCGCAAGCCGAAAGAGCCGGGACCCGCACACTACAACATCGATAAGCCCAAAGTGTTCGAGCAGAATAAGCAGGGATTCAACAGTAGCTATGACAAGCCGCCGGGCTACCAGAGGGCGCTGGTGTGGCCAGCGGTTGGCCGCTACAACGTCAGGTGCGTTAGGTATAAAGTTGCCGGCCATGGACATCGCCACGCCTTCCTCAGCAAGGTGCCCCGGACCATCGGAGCCGTCTTGCCACAACCCATGAACACTTTCTAACGATTTTACTATTACTTTACATGTTTAATATTTTTGTAATTAGATATAAAGTGTAAATATTTAAAAATCAAATGTTTAGAAAACTTTTTATTAATAGTAAACCAAAAAAATTATGAAAAAAGAATAATATTAAATTAATACCGAAAGTTGGTTTAGCAAGAACTCAGTATTTTCGTCTTGAAATGATTGATAGTGCTTAATACGTATCAGAGTGTAGAGTTTAAATATTTATCCTGTATATCATATGTCCTGCCCTGTATGTATATGCCGCCATAAACGAACTATATAAATTTTCTTTTAGGTATACTACGACTATAATTCCCGTGGGAAATCAGGGACACGATTGCCTGCGCAGCCCAATAAGCCCAACGTGTAATGAACATTGGACGTACATTAAACGTAATATACGAGAACTATTTTTTTGCGGTCGTTATTCGAATGTTTTGACCTCACCTCTCCTTTAGGAGTGTTATTATCATTAGGAAAATTACTGTTTCACTTTCCTTAAAGATCCTATAACCACTACACTATTTATTTTAAAAAAAAAACTATTGACTTGTAACCATTTCTCTCGACGCGTAATTGAGTACATTGCCATAGAACATGCAAATTAAACTACTTCTAGAAAGAAAAAAATTGGTTTTGGGCATATTAAAATAAAGTAATAAGGAAATAAGAAAGAACATGATCAAAGATCGTTATTTTTTTTTCAATTAGAAGTAATTACTATCATTTATTAAGTCTTATCTCCTTATAAATACTGGTCCCCGTTTAAATAAAGGCCAATATTCAGTGAAACATCGCAGGCTCAGGTGGATGTGGTACTTAGAGTAAATCCGACCACTTGATACTGATCCTCCTCCAAATGGACCAAGGCTTAGCGGAATGATAGACATTAGAAGTCTGCGGTTCAGAGCTTCTTACAATTCATTCATTCTGTTATTTTTATTTTACATACTTTTATATTTGTTATATATACTTTTATATTTATGAAAAAGAAACCATTTCACAACGTTTCACAATTTTATGACGTTTATAAATCCACTTGATTTTGTTAATAAAGAATCACAAAAGAGGTCACAAACATTTCTCTAGCCTTGATGAAAGCCAAGTTACTTTCTACTATAAATTATTATATTTTATCAAAAGTCAAAATTTATCATTATGAAATGGAGATGTGTAAACAGCATTTATACAATTTATACAATTTGGTATAAAATGTACAAGTTGTTCTTAATTTTTTTTTCAATAAATATTAAAATACTCTCACAAAAATGTTCTTACACACTCGAAAGTACCAATATCGAATTAATTCATGCAATATACAACAGCACACTGCACATTAGATAGCCAAATAATTACAATATCGCCAAAGCTACATTTTAATTTATCCAATAAGGATTTTAAATCAATTTTGAAATTGATGAATAGATTTGAAATTGACCAGCTGTCGAAGATTAAAAGAATCGAGGCTGGCTTGAATTTCAACACAAAAATGAAACAATATCAGCAAATACAACGGACGCTTCAAGATTCCAATCTAAGTGGACCAATATTCGGACGTGTTTACTTTATCGGCCCCTGCCTCGATAGTATGCAAATCTTCTTGTTTGAGATTCATGCAGTCCGCGCTGTGGATTTTCGACAAATTTAAGCGTCAATACACTTTAGTCTTCTTCTGCCAGTGCCCGTTGACATTTAACAAGAAAAGGGGAAGATGTAGTTGATGTAATAAAGCAACGACGACGCTGAGTTGGACTTCTATTTGATAATGTATTGTATTTGATGATGAAAATAAATTACTGATGATATTCATATCTGTATACTAAGATAAAACATTTAGTTGATGTTTTTCATCGATCGCGCCGGTTTTGGATTTTATCTCACAAACGAAAAGTAGAAAATGATTATTATTTCTGATAGCTACACCGGAGCTCCAGTTAACTTAAAGGACGAAAGAAAAATGTACTCTACTACGTGTAAAACACCAAATTATTTGAGTTATTAAATTTTTCATATTTATGTTATATATTTGTGCGTTTGAATTCCTTTTGTGAGCTCAATGAGAACGCTTGATCCGGGCTATTTTTATAAAAGCGAGCTGGCATTTATATGAAACCACAAGAATGTTTGTAGGAACGTCATGACATCCATTACATTCCTGATAAGTACAATATTAATTTCTCGTTTGTTTATAATTTTAAAAACATACCTGACTCCTCCTCCTCCTCCGAAGCTACTTTAAACATAAAAACCATATACTAATAATTATACGAGTCAAAAATATTCAGCTTTTGATTATCAAAGATAAAATTCACCATAGGTAATAATTTCGATAGATTTAACAGAAAAAGTGGGTTGTCACGAGCAGTTATCCTACGTTACTCAAACAAATGCCTCGAATCCGTCCAATTTGTGTTAGAAATGGGTGTGCAGCAAGCTGGTGGAGGAGAAAGCCCCTCTTATTGAAACTTAATGGCTTTGCAAATTCCACACAAGGTGGAGTTTCACTAACACTGCTGATATTTATTACAGCAACTCGAGAGAAATAAGTAATAAGAAATTTGTTAGCCTCTTCTAATCTCTATAATTTACGTAAGTATTACTATCTAAAAAAATAATTCTGGACACTCTAAATTCGCAATCTCATAGAAATGATTTCCACTATCTTTACTTGAATGTTTAAATCCAATTCATTGACAACCAAGCGACAAACCGAGATCATTAAGAAGTATGATTGTAGAAGAATAAAATATCTTTTGGATAATAATAATATTTTAGACCTATTAAGCTGAAGCCATTTTATCTGGAATAGGTACATTTTAAGGTATGACATATATGTTAAAGTATATACAGATAATATCATTCATATTTTTTGACGTTTTTGACGTATCATTTAATAGCATAAGACAACTTTATTATTTAACATAATTTAAAGAAATAGATAGGAATAAAGATTTTAAAAAGCAGTGCTTATTTATTAAAACAAATACTCCTTTGATATTTTCGTGAACAATTTAGAGTGAGGATTCAAGGTTAGCTCTTGGATTTAAGGAGGAGATCACCACTTTACTGGGAATAGCCTGCTTATAGTTATCGTAGACCAGCATCACGCCCAACTTGAGGTTGGGATCAAATCCGGGATGGCTGAGAACGCCTGCGTTCTCATTACTCAAACACCTACACGTCTGAACTGATTTGTCTTGAACATCACTCGGCATATCTTCGTCCTCCTGAAAAATTAAAGAGTAATTCCAAAGGGCGTTAAGTTTACCTTCCCTCGATAAGATGGAAGAGTTTATATTGCCCATTATGTACATATGTCTTAGGAGATAAATACATATATATAATGGGCAACAATACAACAATACTGGAAAAAGTGTTTATTTTCTAGGGAAAATAAACACTTTTTCGAAACTGTTGCGAATATTGACGGGAGGCGGATTCCTTTATATCGTATATATACACTTAACATCTGCCTTCTAGTTTCATAAAAAGTAAAACAAAGAACGATATGGTAATTTCTATCAACAATACGAGTACAAACATGTACCTTTGTATTTGCATCAGATCGAGAACCATGATTATCTTCGTCGCCACTTTTCTCGTGGACATTTTCTGACCCATTACTTGACGTGCCAATATTTGACGTGTCAGTGCTGGAGGTACACTCTGTCTCCATTTGTTCACTAGTTCTTACTCTCTTTGACATTTCAAAATTATTCGCTGTTTTCGCTGACCGTTTACCTGACGAAGTCACTGCAACAAATTAAAATGACAAACGGTATATTACTATATTACTAAGATTTTTTAAGTTATTACAGTGGAATTAAAGAAGATGGGATGACAATGGTCTTTGAACAGATCACTGATTCATCTTATTTACGAGATTGCTCTGGGTGAAGATGGCAAGCGATCATTGTCTTGGCGATACTTAGGGGAGCCCTACACTATACAATATTGGCGGATTTAAGAGGGAGGGCTCAAATCAACAGTAATATTCAGATTTCTTCTATGGATTTTTTCTGTTTACTTGATAATTATTATTCTAATCATTTTTTAAACCAACATTACTCTACCTTATTCTGATTTAAACTATATAAAATGTTGTGTTGTTTATAGTTTTTACCTTATTCAATCTACCCTCAGGAGGGGAAGCCCCAACCCCTCCTCAAGTAAAACCCTGTATCCGCCACTGCCCAAGACAAAGGAAATGCGGCGGCAATAAGTCTTTTAGGTAATGAAAAAAGAAGTTACTGTGTCTGGATTGATCCGACCTTGCATCTTCTTCTTCTGAGTCTTCATCTTCTTTGGGTTCGATATCTTCTGTCTCGAGCTCATCCTCAGAATCATCGTAGTCTGAATCAATTTGGTAATTTTTCAATATTATTTTTTGCGTTAACTTGAATGTGTCTGAAATTAAATAAACTAATTATAACGTAGTGCAAAAAATCAGAACGAACGTATTTGTTATACCAAGTTTCCAACGGTTCGGTTATGGAATATAATTTTCGATGTCTCTGTTTTAGTAGCTATAAATAACCTTCCTTGCAGTGACAAGAGAAATTCACACGGCGAAAGTGAATAACCGTGCCGTCAGAGGTCGTTCTGGGCGAACGTATAGTATATAAAGATATAGAAATAAGTAAAATCTGCCTACCCAACTGGTTTTCTGGCGTAGGTCAACTAACTTCTAAGCTTCGAAAATCACTTAATAGTAACTCATTACTATTAGCTAATTTTCGAAGCTTAAACTTCAAAGAGAATTCTGAATTAAAAACAATATCATATAACATAATATACATACAACAAAATATGCTAAAGGAGCGTAAAACTTATAAACCTTGCAGTGTCTGTTCCGCTTTTTGATGCAGCAGTCTGGCGGTCCCGTTTAGCAACTCCGCGGCGGCGCCCAGCGACAGCCGGCCGCGCCTGCATTCGCTGTCACCGCCCCAGTGCCTGCTCAACTCCTCACTGCACAAATACAAGACTTTTATACATCATTACATACGTAATTACGACATAACTGGATGGGTCCGCCATTTTTCGACTCTACTCTGGACGTCTAGCGCATCTTCCCCAACGAGAACAAACATACATGTATATCCTAAAAAAAATTACTCTTCTGCCAATCAGCCCAAAACTAATGAACAAGAAACTGAGAAAAAAAATCGTATTATACATTATTACTTGTTTTCGTACTTTTTACTAAGTCATATCAACGCTTTATGAGTTTTTTTTTAAACAAATAATATTTTGGATCCTATAAAATTAAAAATATGTTTTCCCGTATAACCTTAAAATATAGCGAGGATCGAATCTCACCACAAGTTCGGTATTTTCACGTTTTCGAAGTCATTTTCAGATATTTCTTGACTGTGCGCCACATGCCAGCATATATTTAACTTTGACTTAAACATTTTCTCCATTTTCTCAAACAATACCATAGAAGAACTAAAAATAATTCAATATAATATCAACACTTCACACTAATACAATATTATAACTTTTCTAAATACCTTCACGTTTAAAATAATCAATACACGATTTCTATATTATTATAACAATCCTTTAAAATCTCACCAGCCTGTCTGTGTAAGAATAACTATTACTTTGATTTTTACGTGCAAAAATAAAATAAATTAATGCAATAATTATTGTAACCAATAAATGCTTAAATTAAAGAGATGTTTTGTCTTGGTTTTATCATAATGAAATCAATTCATAATTATAGAGAACACATATAATTATACTACGCAATATCTATGGAAATAGCATTGTATATATTTTTATGATTGATATAATTAATTATTATAATTAATAATAATAGTATGAAAATGCACTATGTTTTTATTTGATTACACATTAATTTTGTCAAGAAATTAAAATGCCATCTATTGGTATATACTATGAATTTTTTTAATTTAAAGGAGTTATGTTAATTCAAATAAGAAGTAACTTTGAATTATTACGCATAGTATTCCCATAAATATAAAAACCATTATTATAAAAAAATTATTAACTTCACAGCCTAAATTATGCAACCCGTAATATGGTTGTTGAGTGCCATCTGTTGGTGTAACCTGGTACTAACAACTGGATAAAATATTCCGCTGACGATCACAGTTGACTAGGTGAATTACTGATCAGGTACTATGCTAGATGCTAGTTGCAAGAAGCAATATTTTTTCAGCTGGTAACGGCCGTGTATTGGACCGTTGGACGATGGACGACGCATTAATTCTCAAGGTCGTGGCGCCGCACGCCCGACATTAGGCAGTATTTAAAAAACAGTAATAACTATATAATGATTCTGATTATTGTCAGCGCATTCAGCGATGATGAATACATTGCAGAATACGATTTTTTATTTTTATTTTTAAAGAAATCAATAACAAAAAAATATTTCCCTGACTCTCCATGATTCGCAAATTTCTAATGAGTCTCAACCGAACGATCAACGATCCACCTGATCGTTAAAAGTTCTACAGACAGTTGCCAGCAGTTTGAAAAATACGAGGCACACTTTAGAAAAAAACGAACACAAAGGCTTCCTACGTTTTGTTTTAAACGCTAGCGTTCGCACAGAGCTTTTCTTCCTTTTTATAGCTGCCAGTAGCTGAAATAATTTACCTCAGCCGGTCTTTACCTCCGGATACAGCGTGGCTTCTTGTAAAAATAGTTAACAAGTACTTGCTGTACCCCGAGGTTTTTTGCCACTCCGTTTAAATTAGACGAAATCTAAATTAAACAGCGCGGCAGGTGAACCTGTGCTCGTGATTAAAAATCGAATCCAGAATCCATTACGGCTATGCGTTTTAACTGTCGAACTGTAGTTCGATGGTGGATGTTTTTATTTATGGAATACTTCCACTTCCAATAAGAAAAAAACTCTTAAATACAATCAAAGAGCTGGGATTTGAAACAATCCCAGAGGAACTGGACCCCTACAAAAGATTACAAAGATTTCCCACTCGTATAGGCAATGTATTATCCAAAAATTAATTTCCTTTTCAAAGAAGAAATGTATCGAAACAACATAAACCGAACGACGTCCATTTTCTCATAAATAGAATGAAATTTATTATTTATTTCAATCGACGTTTGACGACTGTTAAAAGAAAAACAAAACATTTTACCGGAGTCGAGGCGTGGGTGGCGCTATACATTGTATTGAGATTTTTTACAGAAAAGTTGCTGTAGTGAAATAAATCATGTAATAAATCTTTTCTATTCGAGCAGAATGACTTTTGGTTTTCACTATTTCGCAATAACGTATTTATGCGTATACGTATTGTATTAGTATAAATTAATCAGTTTTTATCTTCATTTCATTTTTAATGAGTACAAATGTACATTTACCATTATTGTTTAACATTTATTAGAGTAATTACAAAATTATCTTATTGACATTTGCTTGTAAAATTATTATTAATACTTCTCGGTTATGACACTTTACTTACAGAAGCAGAGACTTGTAGCATTATGTTACAGTTACAATTTATTAAATGTTACAAATTTACAATCTAATCCAAGTCAATGTATTGAAAACCTTACCACATACTAGATATAACAAAACTAACTAACTAACTAACTAACTCAGAGCGAACCCATTGTCGCCACATTAATGACGTACTTATTAATATTAAACGTGTTAATTATTTATCGTATTTTACATACAATATATTAAGCAAATTTAGTGCAGGAAACTTTTCATTAAATACAATTTCTCTTTTACGAGTTTGACACAAAACCGAGAACCCTAGATGGGCGCGGGCTGCGGAAAATTAAAACTTGAAATCCTCCGGGCTGCTCGTCGTTTGTTGCAGGAACCGTATTTAAACATTTTATTCATTTTAAATGTATATCAAACTTTTTCAGATTTTTAAAGGACCACTTTGAAGACTATGGTGATAGGATATGCTAATCCACTTTTCACCCAGGTCATCAAGTCACAAGTGTGACAGGGTATGAATCTATCACCATGTCACAGAAATTAACCAGTGAACAATTTTATCATTGAACCCGAAACCCGCAGTGTAACACTTAGTTACCTTAACTCTTGTACTACTGGGTTACATTTAAAGATCTTTAAGTAAAATAACAATAAGTATTATTCATCATTAATACCTTAATCAGTATGTTTAAAAAAGATAGCGCACCTGTGTGATAACAGTATAAATTTTCAAGCGTTACGATAAGTGTCGCGTTAGGATCGGAACTGGACGCTCAATTGTGAAAATGCTGCGTGTTGTCCTAATTTTGTGTGCCGCGGTGACTATGGTCTACGCTCAGAGCACAGCCGTCACTCAATGTAAGTTCGCCTTTCACTGATGACCTTCACAGTATTAACACTGTTACTGGCGGAAGTTCCTAGCGTTTGCAAAAGTGACCACGACGCAAAATAACACTATCTGCCCCTGTCCCTTGAACGGTGCTGAGGAACATTCAACTGTAATAGAAGAGTGAATTTCCTTAAAAGCAGCTAACGCACTGCAGCTCCTCTGTTGTTGTGGATGTTCATAGGCGGTAGTGATCACTAAACAGTAGACGCCACGCTGCACGTGTAGTCCTCTATCCAATAGAAAAACCCTTGCGGAGACAAGTACTGAATTTGTCGAACTCGCGCCCACTGTGAACAAGTAGAATGCTGTCAGACACCTCCGCAGTCTCACCAGCACCCGTTGCCAGTTTTATACCTGAGGAGTAGAAGCAGAAAGGGAAGCACTAATTCCCTCTCCTCTCTATCTCCCGTCTACCCCAAGCTTGGATGACTATGTCCGCAGGTTCTCGGAATCCCGGCGAGTTGCCGCTGAACGTATACGTGGCGGGCTGCGTGACGCCGCCGTGCCAGCTGCCGCAGCTGCAGGACGCGGTCATCAACGTCGTCTTCACGGCCCGTTAGTACATACTTTTCGTAAAATCAAAGCGATTAAATTATATATCATCACCATCATTACTATCACTAACGTTAGTATACCAATTAACCTCTCTACGCAGGCGTTTTCTCGTAAACAGCTTCATCACCAAAGCACATGCAGACTGTTGCACGTAGACCTCCCTCAATTTCCTCTAATATAGATCTAACGAAGGCTTTGAAGAAAAAAAAATGCTATACAATTATATTTTTGTATCAACCAATACTGTAATAGTAGGCAGTCATAATTACTGCAACACTATAGTTGTAAAAATGAGAAATAAAATTCTCCATTTTATATTATGAGTAAAGAGACCTGAAATCCCCCTTTGAAGACCTGAAAACCCTTTCTAGTTTACACCACACAATTCATCTACCCTTATTTTCTCCTCCTGCCGCAAATACTGACAACAAAACTGTTTTTTTTTTGCCGGACTGACAGTAGGTATGTAGCCTAAACAGCTACTAATTGTTAGTCCTAATCTACGTTTTCTACAGGCGAAGGATAGAAAAAAAAAGAAAAAACTGTTAACTATTTATTTTAAAGTTTTTCAATTAGTTCAATTAGAACTTAATATCTAATTAAACAAGTGTTCCAATTCGAAGTGTTAATATGGAATAATGAAAAAATCTGTTGAACGAACCTATTTATTCCATCAAAAAATTACAGATAAAACAAAGCAAAAAAAATAGACATCAACATCAAAAGCACAAACCAATTACAGCGCGAGTGCTTCGCTCGATGACAACGAAAGCGACCGCGCTGATGCAGCTGGGCGCCATCACGTTGCCGATCGAGTACAACCTGGCCGACAACGCGCTCACCTGCCAATTCCTCACCAACACCTACTGCCCCGTGCTGCGCGGCGAAGTCGTCACCTACACACTGCGCATGTACATCGAGCCATTCTTCCCCGTCGTAAGTTGAAGTTTAAATTTAAAAAAATCCGAACTTTATCGCAATTAAGGCAAGTGGAAATCCGCTACGAAAATTTATGAGATCTCAACGCTTCACGCCTTCACCTCGACAGCCGCGTCGTCATCCTGGAGCCTGCGCTCGGACGGTAAAGCGAGTAGGGCGTATCGTTTTTGCTAGCAAATTTATCTATCTCGCTCGCTCAATGAGCGATAACTGCGGACTTTTATTTTGTAAATGTGATATTAATTTAACCTGTCCAGGGTACGGCGCTAAACATCGAGTTCCGCGTGGTGGACGAGGTTGACGCGCCCGTCTGGTGCATCAGGATGCCCATACAGATCGTGGGGCCCGTCGGTCGCGCTAACTCCACACTGACTGTAAATAATAATTAAATAACACTGAAGCTGTTGAACTGTACGACTCTTAATATATCGTAGATAAGGTCGATATTAGAAATTGTGGTTTATTTATGGACGAAGGAAACAAACGCTAAGCCACCATGCATTCCGCCCTCTTATGTACAGTCAAGTTCCTTGGTGGTATTCCACTTTTTAAAGAGACAATTGTTTGAACGTTTCGTACGTCTTGAGACGTTGACGGAGAAATAATAACCAATAGGATGCCACTTTTAAACGTGTTAGGATGAAAAAAGGACGGTCAAAGTAGTAACAATAGAGTATTCGCAAATAATTATTTCGTCTGAATTACCGTAAAACTTCCCGAGCGGAAAACAAAGACAGCGGTGATAATAATAGTCAGGGGTACAGTACATGTACGCCATAGATTTTACTATATTTGATCAAAAAATCGATAACATCCTAATTGGTTATTTGTAAGAAAGAGGAGGAGTTTAGCTTGTCGCAAGGAATAAGGCAATTTTTCTTTAAGCGGAATACCGCGAAGTAACCCGACTGTACAACCTTTCCATTTTGACCTATAGTCTAAACAGTTTAACCGATTTTGATGAGTTTTCATTGGGTTAGTATTCTTCCCCGGAGTGTCATAGCTAATATGATAATGTGATTTTTCTTCTTCTATGGGCGCCATCTCCTACCGAAGGTTGGCGACTATCATGGCAACTTGAACGTTCGACACCACTGCTCTAAATAGTGAAAGCGTGCTTTTATTAAACCACTGGCGAAGATTCTTCAGCCAAGATGTTCGTCTGATTCCTGGTCCTCTTTTCCTTGTATCTTTCCCTGAATTATTAACTGTAACATTTCGTATTTTGTGTTACGCATTATATATGTATGCAAGATATTCCAATTTTCTTTTTTTTTAAGGTTTTTAATACTTCTAGGTCTTTCCCCATCCGTTGCAAGAGAAAATGTGATAAATGATGGTAATCATATAGACAATCTGGTTTCCTGGTTTTTTAAATTAATTATTACTTGTTTTACCCAACTAATGTGACAAGTTATATTTGTAAAGTATTTCTTTGGTCCGATCAGTGTACAAAGAAAGCGCTCGAGTTCCTATGTTATATTACATGTGACAAGAAACTCAAAGAGGAGAAAAATTGTCCAATAGATGGAAAACTTATTAAGGAGACAAATGAACAATGATTATACATAATCTAGTATTTTTAGATTAAGTTTATCAGA
>DWLR01001509.1:0-18014 GCA_018246295.1 Papilio alexanor hazarajatica
ATATATATCTATATATATATATTAGTGAGCACTTATTTATTTATATTTGCTATTTCAATTTGTAACTTAGAGTTTAATAATAATTTTACTTTAGGGAAATACAATAAATGAAATTATTAGTAAGGTGTGTCTGTGTAGGCACATCGGTGTCTGATGATTACTGAATATTTATAGGTTGTTGTGTCAAAGAACAGAACCTGTCGCCTTGAGACAGTCAACTTGTTTCGTACTTCTGTCGCGTATTTCCGTACTATGACAATTTGTCGACTCGTCAAATAGACATTTCCTTTTGCTATATATGTATAAAGAAAAGTAATAATGATAAGTTTAAAAATCTCAAATGCTAAATTCATTCATATCATTATTTAAGAGTGAAAGTATTTTGTTTTTGATTTATTCCCCTTGCCCATTTTCCCTTCATTTGATTGGGGTCGGATTCCTTCTATCAGTCGTCTTAGTGGTCACTTTTTTCTTGTTCTAATTACCAGAAAAATATAATATTATTAATTTTGTGTATTCTTATTTACTTTTTCCTGGAGAAATTTTTATATAGATATCTGTAGAAGATAGATATGAAATATATGTAAGATATATAGAATTTTGTTTTTGTAGTTTCTAGCATAACATCTTACTTTCAGACGACGGATTCGTTCGAATTCCATGACACTGTACAATGCGAGGAGGACTTTCTGAACTGCGTCGACAACGAAAAGGCTTGCCCTTTCATTGAAGACCTGATCGCGCAAAAAGCTCCATTGACTAAGGTAAAACAATACGTAAAATATTTTACAAAACCGTATAAGACGACATTGTTGAAAATAACGTTATATATATAAACAATATCGAAATCGCTTTTAACGACATTTAGTTTTTAGTGACCACCACCACCTCAGCCTATAATCGCCCACTGCTGGACATAAGCCTCCCCCATTTATCGCATCATTGGGGGGAAATGTGCCATAATCGCCACGCTTGGCAGACGAATTGGCGATCACAGTATGTTTCACCATATTAAGAAAAAGACGCTGCTGCCCGTCCTCCGGCGGTCTTTACATCCAGACACAAGACAAACAGACATGTTCATGCACACAAAATTTGTCTTGGGTGAGAATCAAACCCACGACCTGCGGCGCGAAAGGTAAGTGTCTTGCCACTGCGCCAACCGGTCAGCCATTTAATTAACATTTAGAGAGAATTAAGACTGTAGTAATTACAGATTAAAATTAATTACCCTACTGCAAAGATCTCAGGTCGACAATTATTCAAATACGGCTTATTTTTAAAGGTATTGAGACTGATATGCCTGCAATGCTCCACTGGATCTGGTCTAAAGCCAAAGCTCCTGGAATACTACAAACGGGAACTGGTCCAGGTGTATGGTCTGAAGACCTGGCTGTCGCTCTGCAATCTCGAGAAGTGTGGTCTACTGCGAGCGCAGACCGGCAGCCGACAGTACGCTGTGCTGAGGAAGGTAGGTCCATGATTATATTTATAGACCCCTACGAAAAGTTTGAAATGTGAAAAGGTTGACAACATTTGGATTAGAATATTTTTTGAAAAGTGATAATTTTTTGTGTAACTTGTTTATTTATGTACCAGAGAGGTGTCTAATATGAGCGATTTTCCTTACCTATTCGAGACTTAAATTGCATTTTATTGTTTAAAAAATAATCGATAGTTTCAATACAAACAACTTTTCTTCTAACAAAAACAAAACCCGACTTCAAATTTATATAATTCTTCCCTTTTGTATGGGATAAGAAGTAAAAAAGCTTCAGTATCGGTTGCCATCATAATGTGAGTTAATTATTATCGAAAGTAATATACGCCGAATCAAATTACAAAAAAAACATCAACTAGAAAAAAAGAAATGAACCCGTGCGTCGCGGGCAACACTTTTATTTATAATAATTTATTGTCACGCTATGTCTTATTACAAATCCATTAAATCCAAACCGGGTTTATCTTAAATCTACCAATATGTAAATTTTCGATATTCTTCGGAACCCAAAGCCCAATGACATTAATTAGATGGGACCCACAGAAGACGGAAATGTCGAAAGACGAATATGAAAAGAAGTATTGTCATCTGTCCTTAACACCGATACAAAGTTTCAATTTAATGCGATATTTTCAAATCAAGCTTAAAAGAGTCTATTACAAATATACACCAGTTATTTTAATATAAGTATGTTAAAAAATAAAACTAAAAAAAATTACTTTAATAACAAAATTAAAATCACAATTTCACGCACAGATTGTCTCAGCAGGAGAAATGTTATATATTATTTTCAGGCGTTACACCTCACTTTGAACGAGTCTGAATTGGAAGCCAGTGAGAAGAGCTACTTGTCGAGCAAATATATACCCTTAGCGGTCAGACTCAGTGAGCATATTGCGAAAAATAAATCGTGGTCTGGTAAGTTACAAGTCTTTATTTGACACTAACGTTTGGACGCGACTTCGTTCGCGTAGAATAATTAATGTTGGCAGCATTTGTAATATTTTAGGATACTTATTTCGCTAATAATACACATATAATCTGCTTTGGTTTATTCCGAGTAACTTATTTTGATACATTTTATAAACTTTGTTTTAGTTTTTTTTCCATCCATTCCTAACCCATGAAGATGTTGCAAGTTTGATTTTAATTGGATATAATTTTGCCCGTATCTGCTTTTATACAAGTTGTAAAGTAAAAATTCCTATTACACGAAAATACTGTTGTTTATTTATTTTTTAACTGTGTAAACATACACTAGCCTATTAAAGCACAAAGGCTAAAATAATGGTCGTCAAATATATGCATTTTGTACGTCATTATCATTTCTTGGTGACATAAAATACATAGTTATAAAGGGGCGTATATCAATATGTTTGTTTTCAACGCTCTATCATACATATGAGCTGAAATCATCAACCCGTTATCAGTTGACGCATTACTTATGTAAATTACATTCATTTTATGCGCAATAATTCCCCTCGCATGTATCGTAATCACGGAATACATTTATATCGATTTTTTTATATTACTAGCCATCAACATCCGTAACAATAAGAACACAGAATACAGAACTGATGCGTTTCCAGCCATTTTCTTGGAACGTTGAGAGTAGTAGAAAAAGAGTAATGCCAAACGGGCGGTGCGGTGTCGCACAGCCGTATTTTGACGGACCAGTGTGCCACTCGACCAAATGCGGTGACACAACGCAACGTATAACTTCGCTCGGTTAGTTCAAAATACTAAGCTGCGTTGCGCCGCGCGTCGTTTTGACGCATCCTGTGGCATTCATGATATTCAAATATGATCATATGATCATTCAAAATGATAGCAATTTCAATCTAATATTATTCTTTTTTATTTTATGTTAGAAATTATAAGGCATTATTTTTTATAAGTTGTTAGTAACAAAAATAACATATACATACAAAAATATACGCTACGTGGTGATTTGTAATAGTGATGTAACTGTGTTGTCGGTATTACTATTTAAAAAAAAACAATTACATAACCACGGAGCACTAAACGCCAACCTTGTGGCTGAATTAACCTCGATCTATTTGAAACAAACTAGATGAGGTTACAGTTTACAATATAATACTGGCTTTATTAAACGTAAACAGTGGAATCTATGTTAGTAATATTACACAATTACAAGCAGACCAGAATATTTGGTATAGTATAGGCGTACTAATGCACGCTTAGACAAGTCTCTTATATGTAAAGTTTCCTTGAAATGAAAATAATTTTATGTATCAGAAAAAGATCCAAAAATAAAATTTGCTATTGATAGACAAAATAACGAAACAAAAGCAAAAGTTACGGTCGCTTATTTGTCCATACAAAAGCATTTCATACAACTAATACATTCCATTCTGTCAGACCCTTTCGCGTGCGACTTTGCCAGCCTTAAACGATTTTGATTATAAGTGAACACTTAAATAGGTATAGGTCTTATGGGATTGTCATATCCGAATAGGATAAAAACCTCCAACAAAATCTAGGTAAAAATACAGTATTTCACTCATTCAGTCTTAGGGGTTGAATTTCCAACCCCTTTTTAGAGCTTAAGCATAAAACGTACTTAGGCTTGACTATAAATATTATAGGTATGTTTTACTACTATTCCAGGTATTGCAGATGTATTAACTTTACTGCCGGGCAATACAGTCGATGAACTCCAAACCTTACAGCCTCGCATGGCGCGTCGTAACTCCATTTCCAGTGAAAACTCCTCATCCCTCGAGAATCCGAGGGTCATACTCGTGTTCTTTGTCGGTGGCTGCACTTACCACGAAATATCCGCGTTGAGAAATATAAGTCAACAAGAAGATTCTAATGTTGAATATGTTGTGTTGACAACGAAATTAGTGAATGGAAATACTTTCATTGAATCTCTAATGGAGAATGAATGAATAGTTACGAATTATTAAATACTTATGTTTTTATCGAGTATTACCCTTGTATGAAGACAGTTAAAGATGGTGCCATCTTGGACGCCAATTTTGGTCGCTAAACGATACTGTGCAAATATTTATTTACGGTTCGTTTTTAAAGATAAAGTAAAGGCAATATGTTGTCTATGTGTAACATTTGCTTTAAAAAAAAAATATCAAAAAAATGTTTTTGACTTTCCATTATTCAAAAGCATTGTCCTTCAAAACAAAATAAAATGCCTCAGGGAATGAAAATAGTTTAAAAAATATTCATATATAAATAGTGATAATAATTTTATACTTCAGAAATATTGCCTAATATAATATTAAATTATGCCACTAGAATATAATAACAATAAATGTTTTCGAATTTAACAATTCAGTGAAGTGAAAATTAAAGATATAAAAACATTTAGTGTTGCTAGTTAACAAAATGTTTTTACATTTTTTTTTAAATCAAGTCACATTTGTTTCTATTGTTTATTCTTTACTGTATGATAAACCAAAGTTATAAAATATCTATATTATGAGCAATAAAATACGTATTAAAAATATAATATTGCATTGTCATTTTATTTCCTGTAGATCGTAGTACTCAAAGTGGGCGGTACCGTACCAATGGGCACTGAATCTATCTGAGAGTGATTGCGACTTCTAGTAATATTGGGAGGCAGTAAATAATAATCAGTGGTCGTTGGAAAGTATAATTAATGTAAGAGATAAATAAAAAAAAAAATATTTATAAATATATTTCCCTTTATTATGTGTAGTGTCAGCTCTATCACATCTTCAGTAAAATGTTAATTTTTTTTTTACATCTTCCGCCACATAGCAAGGGGAAATTTCTGGAAGGCGTTGGGTATTCAATAATTACATGCGTCGGCAGTACACCAAAAAAACATTGAGAAACACTGCTACAAATAATCATATATGTTGATAAAAAATATGGTCCACACATTATCTGTCCTACTGTAATGTTGCTATTTATGGAGTCATAGATTTTTGCATTAAAAGGTCTAAATAAAGTCTACACATATTTTGCTTCAATCGTAATTGTGTAAAAGAGAGATAGTAATACTTATCAATTTTACACCAAGTCCATAAAATCCTAAATGTGACAAGAGGTATAAAATTTAATTTTCCATGTCGTATAACAATAATAATAATTTATTTATAACTGTTTGTATGTTTCAACCACAAGTTTGGAGGAACATTATGAAATAAAAAAAATACTTCTAAGTGTAGTATTTGTTTTCACCATATTTTTTATTGCCAAAATACTTCCATCAAGGTATTATTATAATACCAAAATACTATCGTTATACTCCTCTAAAATTTAAAGCAACAATTGACAAGGGCCTTGCTCACCTAAAGTTATTTATTGCAAAACTATAAATGAATTAGTAATGATCATATAAACAAATATGAAAAACTCTTAGAACATTTCGATTTAAGAGAAATATATATATATGGAATTGATCTCAATCTCTAACTTTTTCTTTATTATTTAGGTTACATATTGTTTTTATAGAGCCTTTAAAAATTTATTACTGTTATATGTCTTCTGCAATCTTGCATAATAAATCTACAAATAAAAAAGTTATATAATTTAAATATATGAAAGGCTTGTCCATATTCTGATATACCTTCATAGTTGACCTACATGGCACTGTCTACTTGTGTTATTATACATTAAAAAAATAAATAAATACCATTTTAAACCATGAAACTTCGGTTTATTAAAATTTCATATTAATTAACTTGCATATAATATAAATTTTAATTTGATCAGTTTTTAAATAGACTTACAAAAGATTTGCATGCTTACTACCTATATATTACAAGTATTTAAAGCTTTAGCATAATAAAAAATACTTCGTTCACCCATCACACGTCCTGAAACTTTTGAAATGACTATTCTCATAAGTATTCATTACTTGTATACTTTGTGATGTTGGATTTCTTTGGAGGGGCAACGTTTACACCAAACTTCTTTCCTAACATGACTAATTTTTCATTATCATAACCAACATCTTCCTTGTAACATCTAAGCATTAACGGCATGACTGTATCCAAGATGAATTTGAAGTTCTTTTGAGCGTAACTTGAATCATTGCCTATGGATAGCATAAGTCTACTATTAAACACAGCATGGATACACTCATCTAACACATCCATCATATCCTTTGTTACCAGCTTCAGTCCGACCTTTTGCACTGTTAATACAGATTGTGCAAACCATATGGTACTACTAGACAAATCTACCCAAGTCTCATTTATTATGTACTTAGCTAAAATAAGGCCCAAATTTTCCATCTGTGATAAAAATTTATTAACACTGGCTTTTGTGTGCATATTAACAGGGGTCCATTTATCATCAGAAACTTTTGCTTTCATCGAATCAACAACTTTCTCCTTATACTCTCTTAAAGCCTTTATAATTGGGGTTCTCAAGCAACTATTCATTTGAAACCTAAGGTCTAGACCAAACTCACAGAACAGAGTGCATTGAGCTCTTAAACTTTGAACACTTTCCAATACAGATTCTAATGCACATTGTGGAGTGAACACTTGTTTTATAATTTGACTCATTAAAATCCTTAATTGCATACTAGCCCAAACTATGAAAGCACTTATTTTATTCTTAGGGAACAATGTAATAAATTCTGTTAAGGCATCACTCAATGAGCAAAAAAACACCTCACCAACTTGATTAACATAACTGTTTATAGAACCTTCCAGTTGCACTGCTTTGACATGAGCTTTCACTGTGTGACTACATATATCAAGAAATAGCTCACAGGCTTGACTGGTCATATTAAACTTATTGAGTATTAGCACTGGATGTCGGGAGGACCTCAGACCTCCTCTTGGACTCCAATTGTGGCTGACATCAAGTTCCTTAAGTAGTATCTCTGTTAACACTTTCTGTTTTTGTTCAATTCTCTTCAAAATATCAGCTCTCTGTGGATGGTTCTTAAATTCCTCACTGCTTAAGGTCTTTTGAGCTGAAACCATCAACTCATAACTCTTTTGAAAATGTCTTTCCACAATTAAAACATCCAACTCTTCTGTAACATCAATTAACCAATCTGGGAGTGGAGTTATCTGTGGTGATTGTATCTCCTCAACAGAAAGACTGGGGGAGTCTAGAGACTCGGATTTAGGTTTCTCAAGACTTTCTTTTATCTTCTGTTTAGAAGTTTCTTTCTCTATATACATTTTTTTTGCTAATTCAAACTTATCCAACCAGTCCTTTTTTATTGCTAAACTGTTGCACTGAAATACTCTAGTATCAGGAAAGGCTAGAACCTTGAATGCCTGTTTAACTGTTCCCAAATCTCTTACATTCACTACTGCTAAGGTGCTGATAGGGTAACTGGTTTGAAATTTATATCTCATTGGCCCACGGCGATTTGAAATCCATGAGGTAAGCATAAGACTGTCACTAAACAAATACACATGCATTCTTTGTAAAGCAGTGTTCTCTTCTGCATCGATTTCTAGCAAATCTCCTTCATGAAGTAATGTTCTCTCTGGGACATCTAAAAGATTCATGCAACCTTCTACTTTTTCTGTAATGAGGTTAAGCTTATTCTTGCGCTGCTCTTCAGCTCTCTCTGCCTCTATGTCATGGTTGTCGAGTGATTCACGAGAAATTGTGTTATCGTTACCTAAAATTGAAGCCTGTGATAATGTTGTAAGAACAGAACGTTGCTCGCTGAGTAAGTGAGAGAGTTTATACATTTCAGCCTCTAGATGGGATATCTCCGTGGCCGTCTCAATGAACTGCATATAATTCTCGTAAACATTTTTTTTTAGGGCACTGGCGGTCTCGTCAGCTAACGTTTGAATTTTTTCCTTTTGCTGGCTCAACTCCTCCCCTCCGACACATGATTTCGTTAACTCCTTCACGTAGCGGTCAGGTATAAACTCTGGCACAGCAAACTTCTCCATGTTTATATCGGACATCGTTTCGCATTAATATTTATTATTTCGTACTGTACCAATTTCTAAAAAATACTGTTTCGCTCATCATTCGGTAATCGAACGACAGGACGTATCAATCAACCTACTAAATGTCAAACCAATGTCAAACTCAAACTAAGTTACGTTCCGTAACATCAGTTTCTAAATAAAAAATTATGTAAAAAATATGCAACGTTATTACATTTTTAGACTAAAAATATTTTAAACTTAAAAAACAATAATGATAGATTTCATTTTATTAGTTGCTTAGTTTAATTATTATTTAAATTAGTAATAATTGTTATTAGTTTACGTTAACATTAAAAGTGTCCGCGCCCCTAAAGCATAAGGGTTAATAAATGATTTATAATTTCGATTTTGGCCCGTTTTCACTTGAAAAATTTTTGAATGTAAAAAGAGCGAATTGAGCGAAATTAAAAAACTGAATCGTAGAAAATGCTCGAACAAAAACTGAATTGTCGCATAGAATAAAAAGACGCAGACTGAATACATAATTAACCTCTATCAGGCCAATAAATAGATGGACTACGAAACAATCCACTATCACGAGCAAATTATTGAAAAGGTAAAGAAATAAAGGAAAGTCATTAAATCAAATTTATTATCCAACCGGTAGTATATACAGATTTGTAGTCGTCATTCCATCGTGGTCGTCATCATACAATATTTTAATTATGTTTTCAGTTCTTTTGCTTACTTGTAACGATTTAAAGTGTAAAACACTATTGTATTTGACTTTTGAAACGTTATCTTGCTTCGTTTTCTGAGGCAGGCAATCTCAATCTCTTGCAATCTACTTGAAGTAGATTTGACTCATTATGATTACTGACTTTATTTATACCATCTAAACCTTGGCGATGAGTAAAGAAGTTAACAAGAATATCTTGGAATTATAAAATTGAGTTTTTATAAAAACTTTAAACTAAAAACGAAATTTTTAATTTGTAAAGGGATAAACTCTAAAACAAAACACATTATATAAGTCTTAATAAATAAAATAAATCAGAATTTGCAAATGTTAAAAATTTATTAATTCATAAGTTATTTGTGGTTTTTATGGCAGTGCACATCCTCATTCTTTCTTTTCGGTTTCCACCTTTTTGGTTTCGAGTTTGTCGGTGCTGGGTTTAGGGGTGGCTTCCACTACGATTTCGGTCGCGGTGATTGTTGGAGCTTCGGGCTCCGATGTGAAATTGCCGTTACGTTTGAATCTGTAGTACCGTGATGACGCAGCCACTGAGTTTGACTCGTAACAGTTGACGAGAGCGTCTCCGCGATGACCTAAACAAAAAAACAAACAATAATTAGTTTTAGGCAAGAATAAGCCCGACTAAGTGTACCCCTTATTATAAATCATTTGTTAGGTTAGGGTATCCCGGGGAACAATACGAATGGACTAACATTTTACTGTTCTAAAACGGTCTCACGCGTAAACTTCAAGGAATCACAGTGAAACGAACATAGCGCCACTCCAACTTACAGTCGGGTTTAAAAAAATATTTACAACTTTAATTAAGCGACTCATTTAAAGGTGATTTAATTAAAATGGAAAAGTTGGGAATTCGGACATCTTTCAGTAACGATAATTAAGTTAAAATTAAAAATATTGTATCATGTTGTCACTTATCCCTTTTCCCCCTTCTTTTCTTTACAGCCTCTCTATACAGACCTCTGCATTTTATAAATGTTACAAAAGCGTACCCATTAGATTTTTACAGGTGTCTATGAATAGTTTCAATCACTTTCCCTTGTCACGTTAAAAAGAAAGACTAAGCTAAGGTGTGAAAAATATTGATATCATAATTGCAGGCCTAATAAACAGAATAGAGCACATGTTGTGCTCTATTCTGTTTATTAGGATGTTTTACCATTAGGGCAAGTGCAGACGGCAATATGGCGGCGGCCCACGCACACGGCGCCGGAGCCGCACTGCGTGTTGCCCAGGCATGGATCCACGCATTGGTAGCCCACGCATGCCAAGTGGTCTGCGCATTGCGAATCTAACTCACACTCGCCCTGAAATACAATCGAAATTTTAGAGAGGCAGTTTACATTCTACATTAATATTGTATCCTATTTATTCACGATCGTCAATCAACCTTTGGGAAAAGTCGTAACTTGATGGCGGCTTATAATGTTTGTAATTTTAATTGGCACAAAGAAACAACTTCAGATTCTCTATAAGCTTTACGAGTAAATAACGATTGACAACAGTACTGCGAAGCGCAAATTTACGAATACAGGACAACGTAGGATTTAACCAATAACTTACAATGTAATGAGAAAAAAAAGGAAATTGCGCCATAAAAAATCGGCATAATCTTTTTTATCTATGTTCCGTATATAATATTTAATTACACAAAATTTGTTAATTTATTTTTGCAACAACAATGTTGTTTGTGTGTGTAAGTCGTATCAAATAAATAAAATATTTTATTGTCCTTTTTTCTATATTACGGACCTACATCATTATGTAAAATGGCATTTAGTTGATAATTTAGGCAGCCCCAAGTAGTAATATCGCAGGACCGTACAATCTCACGGTCCGCCTCTGATAATATTTTACCCGTTCGCAGGAGACAAGTGCGTTGCCGATGTACCCGGTGGGGCAGGTGCAGACGGGTCGCTCGGCGCCGGTGCGGTCGTGCCCCGGGGTGCACTTCGCGTTGGCACCGCAGGGGTTTGGCTCGCAGAGGTCACCTGGTAAATATTACGCTTCATTATAAATGTGCCAAGAGACGTGTCAAAATAAGTAAGACTTCAATTTAACTGTTGAAAGATATTCCCGAAATAAAATAATAATCTATTAATGTCTTTGTACCCTTTCCAACAAAAGATTTTTTTAAAACAGACATAAAAACATACAAAACCGAAATGAGAACCTACTTCCTTTTTTGAATATTTTTAACACATTCTATGCCGAGAAAAGAAATGCAGTTTCCTGTCCAGGCCGTGTCGGTCAGTGATGGTTAACATATAGACTTTCAGTTCAAGTCGCGTCAGTCAGTGATGACCGCATTTTACGAGGGTTTTCGTTTCATTCTTACAGGCCGTTGGGTAGTGCTGTCAAACTAAATCTCATATTAATTGACCCGCGTGGCCCTCTAGCTTTTCCATGACAAGTTGGTTTTTGAAAAATTTTAAACAGTTTATGATTTTTAATAGGCCTAAAGGGAAACTTCACTGACGGTCAGCACTGACCGCGTTAGCAGAGAACGTGTTAAAAATTCGGATTCAAGCAGTAATTTTTCTCGCGAATATGCCGACTCGAGCGAGGAAGCATCGTATTTTCTTTCCTTTTTCTTTCCTTGTTCTGGTTTACAAAACCTTTCTTTCATAAAACCGTCGACAATACAACTCTTTTGATTCCGGTGATCACGCATCGTGAGGTCTACCGCTAGCTCGTCTGCCTTCCTCTATGTTAAAACACTTACGTGCTTCGAACGGTCTGCAGAATGTAAACGGATCCCCCGTCATGTTCCTAGGGCAGGAGCAGACGGGTGTCAGTCCGCGCAGGTTGCAGTCCGCGTTGACGCCGCACGCGTTGGTGCACGGGTTGACGCACGCGTTGTACACGCACGCCGGCTTGTAGCTCGGGCACTGACTGTCTGACTCACACTCAGCGGTGCAGATGCGGTAGGGATCGCCGAAGTAGCCCTGTTCAGTTTTGATTAAAAAAAAATATGCCCGAAGGAAGTATGGAGGCATGGTTTAATAATAATAGTGCAGGCACATTGAAAGAATGAAGAGAAACAAGGCACATTTCTTATAGTATAAAGTTCGTAATAGTTTTAATTGGATATAGCAGAGACGAACTAAAAATGATTGTATTAGAACCGTATGTAACCGTACTCAGAAGTGTGTCAAGATCATGACTAATGGTAATCTCTGCCCATCCCTCTAGGATACAACTCTTGATTTTAAACGAAATATTTCCTTGTCTGATCTTCTAACACACAAGCATACTAACTCGTGGACACTTGCAGACGGCGCGGTGCGCGGCGACGGTCTCGCAGTCGGCGTTGACGCCGCAGTCGCTGCAGGGGCTGGTGCACTTAAAGTCTCGGCACGATTGCTGCACGCCACAGTCGCTGTCCGCCTCGCACTCATGCCTGCAGCCCGACAGTGGGCTTCCCTGGTGAAGAATATGGCTACAAGGTTAGCGGTAACATTCATCTAGCCAAAGGTTATAGCTGGCATTATTCTTGATCGTCCAGCAAGACGAGTGGATCTTGCATTTCGAAATCGACATCTAAATAGTTAAAAGAAGCAAGTAATTCTTACTCTGTATCCAGGTAGGCAGGTACAAATAGCCTGGTTGTTAGCCACGTGGCATTTAGTGTTGACTCCGCACGGAGACGGGTGGCAAGCTTCCTCTGGAAAAAGAAAGGATGTTTGTAGATGACAGGGATAGTCAAGCGACTATCGTCGTAATTATGTACTATATAAAATACTAAATTATAGAAGTCAGGGTCATGGCAGTTTTAATAGAGCTGTAATTCACTCTGATATTAAGCACTACCGTAATGAAAAACCTAGGAGCGGGCATTACAAAGAATTAAAAACACAAATTAAATAATTATAATTACAAAAAAGTAAAAACACTATGTTTTGATGGAGTGTCTCTTTATTCAGTCAGCTTAAATACTAAACTATTAATACCTGTATATATTTTATTGACGTTCTAATATGTTCATTGAGATGTTATTCTCCTTGCCTTAAATGCGCGACGCAAAATTCTCTAAGTAATACAACAAATTCTCTCACATACACACTGACACTATGAAAATCTTCACTCGAATTTGTATGGATTATAAATGTGATGGTATATAAATGTTGGTTGTACCTATATAGATGTTATGATATTACACATACCCGGATCAGCAATCCTGCAGGCTGTGAATGGGTTGCCAGTGTAGCCGGCGGGGCAAGAACACACGGGCACATGTTGACGGACCTACGAGAAATATTTTTATCTATAAACTAGCGAACTCGGTAGACATTCTATGGAGTGAAGTAATGAGCATATTGTTTCTAAAATTGTTACAAAAAAGATAATGCTGTGTAGACCTCTATTTAAATGGCATTTAGTTGACAATTAAAACAGGTCCCCAAATAGATTTAGAACCCAGGGTCCTGTACTGTTGGTGAGCTTACTATTTTCTTACTATTTTCCACTTCTTAGTCTTCGTGTTAGAAAATAGTTAAAGTCAGGAGGTTGTCAAGTGGGAAAGGCATACTAACGTCACAATTGGCGTTGACGCCGCACGCGCCCTCGCATGGGTTGACGCAGTGCTGATTGACACAAGACTGATGGCCGCGGCACTCCTCGTTACCTGACACATTTACACTTTAATACCATATTCATTACAAATTAATTCAAAGACATACTGTCATAAATTTCTGGACATTGCATTATTTAAATTTCTTTCTAATTATTTTCTTTATATAACTTTAAATCGGTATTGATTTTTTTTTTGTATGTTTATTCAGGATAACAAACAGATGCAACTTTAAAAACCATATTAATAAACTGCCTTGTCTTTTAATCGAAATGAATTTAAAGTAAAAAACTAAAACTCATTGGTCGTTATATCGAAATTTTTTTAAACAGTTGCTTTGAAAACGAACCGAGACTTTTGTTTCCATTAATATTGCTTTATAAAAACCAACATAATTCTAGCTTACTTTTATTTAAGTTATTCTCTTACATCTCTTTCAAATCTCTACCTAAAGAGTGCTAAAAGTACTTCCAGAGATTAAATTGAATGAATTTGTAATGAATGAATGAATAATATAATTTGTATTTTCTTGGTTTGGATAGAATAATATTTACTAGAATGGAATAGCATTCTAGAACCATTCTTCAATAGAACAAAATTACACTTACTGCATAAATTATAGATTGTGACAAGATAGATTGTAACGCGGAAGCTTGTGTGACAAAACCTACGCTTTATCATTGTTCTTACATTTTTAATATATGGACTAACCCGATGCCCTACGTGAACGCCAAACGCGATGCGACACGACGCGACACGATTTCACGCATCGCGAAAATAATTTAAGTAACTAATTTTATGTCTTTATTTTGTCGTTGCCGCTATAATCTGTCACATATTATTCTCGTAATTATATCATTTACGACTACTTAAAATAATTAAAATAGGATTAGTCAAAGTTTATTTACAATATTTTCAAACATTTTCAAATAAAAATACTCACTGACACACTCGATCTTGATACATTGCGATAGCGGGTCTCCCGAGTATCCGGGCAAGCACGCGCACACGGGCCGCACGCTGCCGTGCGTGCAGTGGGCGCCTACTCCGCAAGTGTGCGGGCCGCACTTCACCAACTCGTCGGAAATCGATCGGCCGTGCTCGTACAGATTGCGACCATAGTACCCCTGAGGCGAATAGTAGTTGTAGTACCTTTGAGCTGTTGAAAAGAAATGATTATATAAGCGTCTAGATAATATAAGCAAAATCGAAATTTGTCTATAGAAATAAGCGTAATGCCAACAAAAATTAGTAAGGTAGCGGACCAATTTATCGGTGAGCCGTTTTGATCACAAACTTAAGCAGTTTATTTAAGCTATCTATCGCTGCATTATTACGACACACGTTTTAACCACGTTATATTTATTAACCGACTTCCAAAAAAGTAGTTTCAAAGAAAGAGACAATTCTCTTGTATTTTTCTTTTGGTAGTTACTACAAAACTTCGTCATTAAACGATTTAAAAAAATTGTTGGAAAGGGAATGTTCGCAAATGGGTTCCATTTAATTTTAAATATCACTGAACGTTAGGTTTGAAAATTTACATATTATATTTAAGACAAGCCCTATTAGGATTTAATGGTATTATAAAGAGACGTGCCGTGGCCATAAATTACATAAAAATATATATAAAATTGAAGTCGGTTCTGTTTTTGATAAAAAAAAAACGTTAAAAGATAATTCAACACTCCATTAACCGTATTATTTTATATCTAAACATGTAATATTTACGAAATCTCTTTACATGAATTTTCATAAATCAATGATCAATTTCGCTGATATGCATTTGTTAACGATGCTTTCATATTTCTTCCACTGTCTTTTGTCTTTTTTTATTTACTAATTTTCGTAAGATTTGTAGGTTTTTGTCGATTATTTTAATCACGTAAAAAAATTAAATCTATAATTAATTTTCGTATTAAAAGATAATCGCACTTTGTAAACCACTTAGTTAAGGTATTATAAAAAATATAAAATAAATAAACAAACAAGTTACCTAAACCGTTATAAATATCATTAATCAAACCACCAGGTAGTGATTACCACAGCCTACATGTCGATAACAAATGAGGCCTTGACAAGAACCTTATAAAGTAATCGGCCAAGTCCCGCCCACACGGGACCCTTGTGTCCGCCATTAGATTCATTATCAAGGTTAATTAAACATTGTTAATATTTGCGTTCCTCGTAAATAGTTATCAGCAAAAAGTATTTATACTTACCCTCGACGCGGGTCTGGAGGCAAGCGAACAGCACCAAAGGTGTTAAAAAGAGCAATTTGCTCTCCATCTGCAAATAAATGAATTTATAATTTAAAGAAAATATCTTAATTCTCAAACAAAATTTGAGTTGCAAATTAATGTTGGACTGTTTTAAATACGATTATGGATAGATCGATTGTAATACTCTGCTACTCTAAAAAATAGAAATTTTTCTTTGTCACAAATCTCATTACATTTGATTCTTTTATCTAGCTTTTAAAATTATCGAAAATTAGTGGACAACAAAAAATTTCTCAAGACCGCGAATTAGATATCTGGTGGTATGAACATCTTTGCTAAGTATTCGTTAATCATACTTCAAATAAATCAATGAAAGTGGCTTAGTTGTATACTATAATACATTCGACAGAACATGCTACCTCTGAGTCACAGCTTGTGAAGGACCGATATGATGTAATGTGATGAAAGCGCGGCTTTTGTTAAATGCTAATAGGTCAATGAATATTGTACTGAACAAACAATACAATGTTTTTATTAATATATTTTTTTGAAGAGTCAAATTTATTATATATTTATAATTATAATTGTAATAAAAATGCTAATTTTGTTTTTCATTAAATGTAACATACATAATTGTACAACGTAAGGAATATTTAGCCAGTAAAAATCGCTCATAGAGCCCAATACAATTATCGAATTGCGATTGCATAGATACGAATCCTATTTATTTTGTTTGAATGATTAATTTCATTTTTTTTAATTCTTCCATAAAATGTATCCCACGTAGAAAATATATCAGGATTTAATCACTGTCACATATTAAAACTTAATATTTATTTAATAATTTCTGTATTACAAATTCAACCCAAACCTTGTATTTTGCTATTAACTTAATTATTAACTTAAAAATTATTAAATTAGCTCAAGGAATCATTAAAATAAAAATAATTTAGTAAACTTCACTTTTCGCGCCACTTTTACGGTCACAATTTTTATTTTTTAAATAAATGAGCACAAACAACTTACATCTGTTCGTTAGCGTGAATCGAAGATTAAAACATGCTCGCCACAGACTACGAGCATCCTTATACTATCTCTCTGCGCCTACGCTTACGCTTGGCATCACTAGGCATAAATCTTATTTTGCAAATAAAAATAGGAAGCATTATACACCTGCTAATATCTCAATAATAAGCAACTTTGCATTGGCTATATATCTCAAAAATAAAACCTACCGATTACAGAAGGTTGATTCGTTGTTATTTATTTATTTATATTAGCTGTTCCCACGACCACGTCCGCGTGGATTTCAATTTAAAATATGTTTTTATTGCGAAAAACATTACAAAGACATTATTTTTTTGTTATTTGTGGACATGCTCATACGTAGATTAATCTCATTCATGTTATGAGGGAGCGTATTAGGGTATATGAAGTCTAATGGATTTTCGATTGGAATTTGTCCTTAAAGGCAACTTACATGTTACTGCAGAATATGATCTGAAGAGTAAACGCTTATGTTGTTATGCTTCATACCATATTCTGAAGTGTTGTTAAAAGATCTACTGTAAAATTAATTACATTCATAATATTAAAATAAAGTAAATCGCCACTGGATGGGAAGGAGATTGAAAATATTTTATTTAGATTTTTTCATAATAATATTTATAATTTCTGATTGTATTCGTTCTAGTTATTTAAAAAATAATTTTGTACGTTCTAAATACTCGTTAATTCTAAATAATTAATTGTAGGTAAATTAAATATATCTTTTAACACTGTTAATACATTTTGTATTCAAAATTCACGTTATTTACCCTCCCGCTATATTAGGCGTGAACTTCAAGATTAAGCAGAAATGATGTCATTTTACCTTTCCGTTCCGCGAATGTAATATATTACTTAACCGGATGTCTTATTTAAGGCTAAACGTTATTTACCACCACCACCTCAGTCTATGATCGTCCACTGTTGGACGTAGGCCTCTCCCATTGATAACATCATTGGGGGGAAATGTGCCATAATCGCCACGCTTGGTAGGCGGATTGGCGATCGCAGTATGTTCCACCGTACTAAGAAAAGG
>DWLR01001510.1:0-18012 GCA_018246295.1 Papilio alexanor hazarajatica
GTCAACGCCGAGAATACTGATACTGGCTGAGGCAACCAAAGGAGTGTTCTCGAAGTTAAGGTTAACGACGAAGGGTTTTTTTTTAGCGGTAAACGCCCAAACTTGTGTCTTTTTGGGGTTGATTTCGACAAGATTTTGTCGACCCTAGTCCGAGACGCGACCTAGTAGAGTCTCCAGATCAGACACAAGTTTGTTCCGGTACTCATTGACGCAATCCCGAGAAATTTTAGTGTTTATAATTTTTTTATAAATTTCATATGTTCTAAGAAATATTACATAAAATAAATATTTATTAATGTTCATACTTGTAATACACATTGAGTGTTACTTAAATAGTTCAGTAACATGAAGTTATGTCGTAAAATGTACTAATAGTAGTCTCGACATTAATGGCGTTATCTTTCATAGTTTTTGCAGGATAGCGTGTTTAAGGACACAAATAAGGTAAGCAGTTATCCTAAACAGGCGAAGCGAGTTGACACAACGTTTTATTAAACCTCCTTTTGCTTAAAGGATTTCAACTAATGATTTACTTTTTACTAAAGTAAAAATGCAACTATTACAAAATGTAAAAGAGGAAAACAATTCGTATGTCAAGCGAAGAGTAAATACATAAGAAATCCAAAATACCAAGATGTGCGCGATATTTAATCAAGTCCATGGATATTTCATATTTGGTCATACTGTCCCCAAATGTGAAACATCTTTGGATCATCGTCTATGGATAGGATGTAGCTGTTCGTAAGCTAGTAGCTATTAGATAATAGCTGGGTTCGACTCAAGAAATACTGTCAGAGAATATTTGTATGTTTATTTTCGTAGTGTAGCCTTAAATACCAAGAAAAGTTGAAACGTTTTATTTAGAAGTTAGTGAATTCACCTCGAGTGCAATCCACCCGGTCTCTTCAGCTTACTTTACATACAGTCTTCCCTTTCTTATGTTAAGAATGGCAAGGGTTCTATAAAAACCCTACTACCAAAAAGTACTAGAAGCAAGATGTTCAAATAGAATCATTGTTAACGGCGCTTAGCTCTAACGAGTGTTTTAACTATAAAAGCACTATGAGAATTTAATGAACGAAGAAAGCTCGCGGGAAACAAAGAATACCCTGTTAGTTGTAAAAGTTTAAAACTTGGACGAGAAATTTTACTTACTAACTAATTGAGCGCTAAGTTACAAGCGCTTTGTCATTTTAAAATTCAATTACGATCTAGGACATAATTGACTGCTAACTTATTCATTTTAAACTGCGTCCGCCGTCTTGAAGATTTATTCTCGCTGATATCACTTGTGATTCCGATGGGTAAATGCTAGTTCATAAAACATCAAATGTTAAAACAATTATCGTTACATATCCAAGAATCAAAAGCTCTTAATAAATTTGTAATAAATTCTCCTTACGAATTCTGAATTAGGGTTTTAACAACTGCGTTCTGTAAAATATAAATATGGAAATATTTCCAGATTCACAATATACTCACTTTCTCAAGGGGTAGTTGCCCAATGCAAATGTCTGGAGTTATTTGCCACGGCCGAACTTGCCCGAGGTTCGAGCAAGTCTGCAAACTAAAAACTTGAAATGATTCACTCTACTCAAAGTGGTTACAGTCAATTCGGTTTGTAGATACCGAGCAGTTGTGCAGGGTAGCCCCCACCGCATATAACGTTATTTAACATTAAAAGGAATTAAATTTTAGCTCATTTAAAATCTTTAATAGAATTAAAATTTGACAATACCAAGGAAATTATTTAAATTTTATCCTGTAACAGATGGTTATAAAATAACACAGAAGATGTATAAATTACAGCCTACGGCATAGATGTTACGCAGTAGGAGCTATAAATCTACGCCTCCGTGTGGGCCGCCGCGAGACAAGGCTGTGGCGATGCATCGGAAATGGCATGAAATAAATACCGCGTCTCTTAAACTGCAGCCTTTTGCAATGTACAGTCGAGTTTCTTCGCGGTATTCCACTTACAGAAAAATTGCCTTGTTCCCTGCGCCAAGCTTAACTCCGCCTCCTTCTTACAAGTAACCAATTAGGGCGCTATAGATGTTTTGACAAAATAAAGTAAAATCTGTGACTTACCTGCACTGTACTCCTGACTATTGTTATCACCGCTGTCTTGGTTTTCCGCTCGGGAAGTTTTACGATCTCTGCCATTTAGACGAAATCATTATTTGCGGCTACTCTATTGTTACAACATTGACCGATCTTTTTTCGTTCTAACACAATTAACATCCTATTTGTTATTATTTCTCCGTCAACGTCTCAAGGTGTACGAAACGTTCAAAAAATTGTCTCTTAAATTGGAATACCACCAAGGAACTTGACTGTACGTGCACTTTATTACTTCCCCTCATAAAGTACACTTCCACAACACAGTACCAATTTAGTGTTTTAAGTATCGACAAATAGCATATATAATATTATAGTGAATTAAGTGCCTGTTTGATAATAATCACAACCGTCTTCCTTATCATATTAACAAGATCGATTCATACTACAATTATTTTATTATTTACTGGATAAATATTTTCTACTATTCTAATTTTATAGTAATAGAATTTAATATGCTTAATATATTTTATGAGTTGAGTAAAACAATGTGGAGATAAATCACGCGCTGTCTTACCTCCTCCTTGTTTGAAGTGAGTTAACAAATAATACACTTACGCTTGCTGATGCTAACATATACACTTGATGACACAAAGTCACAAAGGGAATTCGAAGATAAACGCCAGCCAGCGAAATGTAAATGACAAAGACAATAATAAATATTTATAGTGTATTCTTCTGTGGGTCTGTGATTTACAATCACTACATAATCATGCGATTAATTTCAACGTTTTATTTATACTTTCGTTTTACGTTTAAAAAGTACGTTTAGTCAAGAATATAATGTATAATTAAACAATTAATATAATTGTTTCGCAAAATAAGTACTTTGTTGGATCCCTAGCACAAGGCCGCCTGTATCTGGTATGAAGTGAACATTTTACGGTGGACTAATATTACATGTAACTTTTATTGCTTAAGTTAAATTGCTTTTTCTTTGGAATTTCGAGCGTCTGGAATAAGTGAAGCGATAAGTACGTGATAATTTTATTAAAAAGGTTATCGGAGGACGAACTTCATTGTTTTATGCTTCATCATCATAGCACAAACCATTTTGATTTCGAAGCATATTCAAAAATTAAATAAAACGTTAAATGTCATTAATGTCAATCACAATCAAACATTAAATAGTTAGTGCAAGATTTTCATTTTCTAACTTTTTTAACTAGGAGAATGGTTAATGAACCGTTAACGGCCTCTGAGAGTGCACTTTTTAAATCTATAATGAGACTACCTTATTAACCAATAAACGACTATCAATGTGGCAATTAAAGTATCAGGCAATGACAGGACATGTCACCATGGTCGAACGCATA
Source organism: Papilio alexanor hazarajatica (assembly GCA_018246295.1). NCBI lineage: Eukaryota > Metazoa > Arthropoda > Insecta > Lepidoptera > Papilionidae > Papilio > Papilio alexanor. The sequence goes on from DWLR01001510.1 coordinate 3,438, forward strand.
GAACATTCGAACCGAGGACCTAGTTGTGGAGCACTAGCACTTTCAACCGTTGGGCGAGGTATACACAAATATGCTAGAGTAATGTGTAGTAGTTCTATTTGCAACGAGCAGAGTAATCTACAATAAGTAAACAAAGGCACAACAAGACACTACGTACTTGCAGCCACTTCATGTCTCTTCAGCGCAAATAGCAGACTTTAAATATTTAAAGCATTTTTCAGTTCGCCTTTGTTTCAGTAAGAGCCTCGACCCGGTATCGCTCGACGGTCGTATAACTAAAAATTGAGATACCTAAACCTAATTTAAAATGATGTAAAATATGTAAAAGAATACGCTTTCTGGTGTTTTTTTACTACCAGCACACGAGTACATGATATTATGATTTCATTGTCTTTGTCCTGAACGATCTGTTCCTTTGTCAAGCAAATGTGAACAACTAAATATAATTTACTCTAGAAATAATATAGTATAGTAAAGAAAAGAAGGAAAGACCGATTTCCATCATACAAAGAAAATTCTAGATATAAAAATATGTGTAATGTAATACTAAAATTGTATTTATATTGTGTATCCATTTCAGAGATTTGGTTAACACATAACAGTAGAAGGGCAACATCGAGCTCTGACATACAAACGTTGCCGCGGCGAGATACCAACCACAGCAAAAAGTAAAAAAAAGACTTTTGAAATGCTAGAAAGCCTCTCGCAACAGCCTTCGTTAGTGTATTTCCGATAGAAAACAAAATACACGTAGCTAGAAACTTTACCGACCACTGTACACTGTCAGAGGTAGTTATTTGTATAGATTTTGTTCTGTGGAGTTTCAGTAGTTAAGTGAAGAGGTAATTTAATTTTATTCAGTTTTAAACTATAGCCTTGTATTTGATTTCCTTTTTTGTACCAATTAGTTTTAGTTTTAACTTACGGAATGGTGACATGTCACCGTTATACTTCTTTAATCTGAAATCTGAATATTGTAGCGGGTTTTGTTTGGCCTCGGAAGTACTACATCATAACAGAATATCAGCTTCAAGCATATTTCTACTTCTACGTTGATGTCAAACAATGAGTAAACTTGAATCAATAGCTGGTGGTTGATAATAAAGGATGGATTAAGTTGCATAAATGTGAAAATTGTATATCTAAACCGTAACATACGCAATTATATCTATAATTTCTTAATCTGTAAATTTTTATATTAGGAGGCAAAGAATAATATCGAGGCTATGGTGTACAATAAAAAGATATACATTGTAAAAGTTTCTCAGTTACTGAATCAATAATATTAAATGAAATGTTCGAATACGGCAATGCGAAAAGATATCTAAAGCGGGTTCAAACAACCAAGTGGCTAAAGCGGAATAATTTTGTTGGCAAACTCATGAACAGGCGCCATTGTCTTAAACATTGAACTGTTAATTTAGTTAATTGGCAGCCGAAGCATCGGAGTTAACTCGGCTGCTGCTAACTCCTCGCCGGCTCATTAACTTCCCTTTCGCTTGAACTGTTAATTGTTTTACTATCGACAAACTACAGTTTAACATTAAACTTTGATATCTAATAATTCGACTTGTCTGAATAAAGACCGCGCTTGCTACCAACTTGGTGTAGAAATGCCTATTCATGTATACTAAGTTATATAATACTTTCTACATTGCCTTTGATACGCAGTTTAATGTAGGGCCCCCGTAGACTACAGACTTTTTATCGGCCAATAGTTTGATTGGGTTGGGCTGTTAAGTGCGCACACTGGCCCAAATAATGGTCGGGTTGATTGTGGGTGCGCACACTAGACAAACAGTCGGACGACTGCTCTGAAATAATTTTGTAGTTACTTTTCGGTTTTTGAAGAGAGCGATCGAATAGTTGTCATTACTATAAAGATTAATACAACATTGCATAGAAATATTATTATTGATTTTATACGATGGAAGAAAAGGATCAAGAAGAGAAATCAGGAATATTGGGTGCGTCCCATCTACAGCGATAGATTATTACATTCTTGTCTCCAACATTTAACTCATTCCAATCAGGAACAATCGGTTCACAAACTTCCTTCCACATATTTTTTTTTTCAGGTTAACATGTGTGTACTTTTTTAAGATTTTTTTTTTTATAAAGTGGTGGTCTTTTCTCAATTTCCTCTATTAAATTATCTATCGAAGTTTCGGCACGAAACGATGGAGATCTTGGCAGCGCCATCTTAAAAGTGCGCACGCACGTCTACACCGTATCAAGGCACGGAGCAAATGAATTAAGCCGACTGAGTCGGCCGACTAAACTATCGTCAGTGTGCGCGCGCGCCTTCCACGCCATACTACCAAGCAGTTGGCCGATAGTTTGCCGATAATTTAATTTGAAGGCAATCGTGGAGCCCATCAAACTTATTTGTCGACCGATACCAATTCGGTGTATTGTGCGCACTTCCATACATGTTCATACTGATTAAGCGCCCGATTCAACTATCGGCCGATAAAAAATCTGTAGTTTTCGGGAGCTCTTATATCTGAATGGGGTAGTCTAATCCAGAGATAATTTTCAAAATCCGATTGATAGTTCCCAAAATTGTCGCGTTCAAATAAATAAACTCTGCAACTTTATTATCTAAGACTACTGACAGAATAATTTTATAATTACAACAGAACAATTGAAATACGCGTTTATAATTATAAACTACGCCGGCCGTTAAATATGTTAATTATTTTACCTAGCATATTTCGTAAAAAGTGCTTGGCATGCGTTCTTGGTTTTAAAAGAGAGGGTGAAGGTAATGTTACGACGAGAACTCAACCGCCGCCGACAGCTGCATGTTAAATGTCACATACAGAGATACGTAATGTAAAAAAACGTAACGATGCGCACAGTCGATAAGGTCAAAGCTTTCTTTTGCACCTTGGACCTTCTCTTAAACGCTCAAAGAATTATACTAGGTGAATTAATTAGTTCGGTGTCGAAAACTTTGTATAATTTTGTTATTAAATTGTAATACAATTTTATTTTAAAACTCGAGATTAAAAATGTTCACTTCACTTAAACAAGCAGTTAAGCAGCATTCAAGATAGACTTGACACAACCTTTTACACTGTTTTGTGAACGATCATCGATAATAATAAAAATAACAATAGCCGTATTATAATGCTACGTAACATTTCCGGTGTCGTTTGATCGAAGTACAATGAATTCTATATCAGTACGATGCGCTCGCACAATCACTTTAACGAACAATTTGTATGCCTTACTTTGTCCATGGAAGCAGATAACATGTGTAGGCTGAGTACAGTCGCGAACAGCGAGGTACATACCTCATGAGGGTAATGTTTTTGTGGGTATGTCTGTAGGTATGTATGTATTTTTGCATGTCATTATGTAAATCTATTTCATTGTGCCCTGGAGCCTAAACGACTGGACTGATTTTGAAAAGTGAGGAGTCATTCAATTAGTATTCTTCCCGGAGTGTCATAGAAGTACAGTCTGACACAATATATATATTTCTGTTTTACAATATATATATTTATACATTATGTAACCCTTATTTATATAAATTCTCCGTTCGGTGGCCACTTCTTTTTTTTTTATTTCATAACAAAGTCACATTTTTAATCACGCAAAAAGCAATGACTGAACATGAGTAAGATAGTTTGTACGTGACTGTACCCGCGCTACGTGAAGCTATGTATGTACGACCGGCTTGAGTTAATGGCTGCATATCATAGTTTTTAGAGCCACACACGTCCGGAATGGGTTCATTGAGTGCCTGTCATTATAAAGACGGTTACATAATGTATATGTATGATGGTTACATAATATATAGTGTAAACTCTTTATAACGTCACTCGACTTATTTTATATACAATAATACACTGTTCATATATAGCATCACACAGCATTAAGTTGATGCTGTATATACTGATTTTTGTGAGGCGTTCGGCAAGGTGAATCATGACATATTATTGCAGAAATTGGCATTTAATGGCATTCGGGGTAACTTGCTCAGGTGGTTTTCATATGTTAAAAATAGGTCACAGCAGGTTTTCGTCAACAGATACACTTCTAAAATTATTACAGTAACTTCTGGTATAGCTCAAGGTTCCATATTAGGTCCTTTGCTTTTTGTTATTTTTATAAACGATATTGATCAAATTATTAAAACTTTCGTGAGACATTTTTTATAAACTTATTAAAATAACGGCTTAACTCACGTGTTTTCGGTGTATTTACATTGTACATACACCGAAAACACGTGTACTCACATTCGCCCTGATGAAGGACCCCCGATGGGCCTGAAACTAGTCGGTACATACACCGAAAACACGTGAATTAAGCCGTTATTTTAATAAGTTGATATTGATCAATGTCAGGATCTAAATCGTTTAACAATATATTGTAAAAACAACAAGTTACGATTAAATTTAAATAAATACAAATTTATAACTTATACCAAAAAAAATAATTAATCAATTTCGTTTATTCTTTGTCTGATAAACTCATAGAAAAGGTATGTGATGAGAGATTGGGGTGTCTATATGGACTGCAAGCTCAACTTCCATGACCTTATGGATCATATAATCAGTAAGGCTTTCAAATTATATGGTCTTGTTATGCGCACCTCTATTCCTTTCAAACGACCGTCTTCCTACCTTATCCTATATAAGTCCTTAATAAGATCTCAATTAGAGTATGTTACGCCTGTTTGGAATCGTTTTTATTTCAACACCAAAAATCAACTTAAAGCAGTGCAACACAAGTTTCTACGGTCAATGAATTATCGTTGTTTCCTTTTATTTTATGCTCTTAAAAAATATGCCTTGCCTAGACTTGAATTGAGGCGGAAGCTTTTAGATATTATGTTGTTGCATAATATTTTACAGAATAAATATGATTGTATGGAACTTCCTAATCAAATACTATTACATGTACCAGTTCGGTTGTATTTTATTCACCGCACTTGCAAATATACTCTATTTGCTCTTAGATTTTGTAAGACTAATGCAGGCGAGCGCGCCCCCTTGTGGAGATTAATGAAGTTATATAATGATCACTTCACCGACATTGACATGTTTGCGTCGTCATCTGCGTCATTTAGGAAAAATGTTATTAACATTACATTTAACATGTAAATATAAAAATTGTGCCAGTTACTTACGTCACTGTTTTGTAACACTATACCTGTTTAATTATTGTTGCTTAAATTTCTTTTACATTTTTCTTTTCTTTATAGTGTATATTTTACTTGTCACCTGTTTTATAATTAATTTTGTCTTATTGCATTTTGTTTAGTATTATTTGTGGATAATGGTGTTGGATACATTGGAAATCAAATGTCATACGTTTTAATTTATTTGTAAGTTTATCTTTGTATCTGTTTGTTATTCTGAATAAGGAGAAAAAAAATCACGTTCACTCTATGTAACGACATCAATACGGCATTATAAATTATTAAGCAGTACTTTTAAAGTTGCCGAAGTTGATAAGAACTGCAGCTGTTTACGTTTCTTGTTTGTGTCTACTTCGACTGACGTACCGGAGTATTCTAATAAATGTTGTCTTTTGTGTTTGTATGATGATCTTAAGATACTAAAATACAGTTAGAATAATGGAGCAGCAAAAAACATCAGATGAAGGTAACAGAATATACGCAATAAGTGTTGTTATTGATATGAATAATGTTCGTGTGTAAAATGTCCACTATATTAGTACATATTTTTATAGTGTAGTAAAATAATACATTTCTCTCCATTTAAGACCACACTCTATAACGCCGAAAAATGCTCAGTCCCGTAAGTTTCGTTATATGGAGTTTACACTGTATTTATATAAACATAATGGTAACGAAATGGTACATCTTGTTTTATCAAAAATTGTAGCATTAACCAGGTCTGTATCGGTACTCTAATTTAATAGTATATTTTGCTTTTTAGTAATCCAATTAGTTGACCACGATTTCACTTGATGTAATAAAGGGAAGATAATGTGTAGCCGCTAGACAATCTATAAACGTTTTCAATTTATTTTTTTCTACAAACCTTTCCAGAGGTTTACAGATTTACATTTAGTCATGAGGACGTGAAGTAAAAAAGATAATTTATGAATTTGCTAATGAAATAAAAGTTGTTAAACTGAACTTCGGTATGAGACACCGTTATAAGAATTATTATTATTTTGAAAATGATATGAAAGTAAAATTAACACGAACGCAGGTTCACATTTTTTTCATGCGCAAGATCAGGCTTAAAGTCTGCGCAAGCGAGTTCTACAAGTTGCGGTGAGGACCGTAAACGACAAACTTGTTCCAGTAAAGCCGCAAGGAGTCCTTGATAATGTATTGTACTCTCACGGGTATAATAAGACAATTTATTTGTAGTGCAACAAGAGCTGTTTAAAAGCGCTTTTAATAAGCTCAACATCTTAAAAATGTTTCTCGTCCCTACAATAGATATGAAAACGAATTTAACAACGAAGGAATGATTGAAACAAACAACGAATGTTAAAGAAACATACGTACGAAACTACGAAACGTACGAGAAAATGTCAAATAAAACCAACACTAAAATAAATAAAGCATCGCAGTTGATGCATCCTGTGGACCGAGCACTAGCTGTATACTGGCTATTTTCGTGACCACTAATCACTCAAGCAGTAAAACGCCAGTAACACACAATCCGCGTGTCATTTCGCATTCGACACACACTGGACAGTAATTGTACAACGCAGTTACAACAGTTACATTTCATCACCATGGAATAGTCTAGAATATGACAACGCTACTGTTTTGTGTCTGTCTAATATCAAATATTATTAAATAGCAATATTATTTAACTAAAATTTATCATTTTAAATGACTTTATAGAATTCGAACGACATTTCTTTAAATTGCGACAAATGTAAATCCATTATTTCTTTCCTCCGGGCTTTATTTTATTTATTCAGTAGGAAGCCAACATATTATGTGAAAACTTATAATCTAGTGGCAATAATAACGCAAAAAATAAGCAAATTATAAAATCTATACGCTTGCGTAATGCTACTAACATTTGGTTGTTTTTCTGGTAAGTCAGGAGCTTAAAGCTTTATAATTATAGCTCGGACACTTCACTTAGGTAACACTATGACAGAATACTAACCATAGACAAAAAAATAACCTGCTCTCCCCTTGGTATGGTAAGCAACTACATAAATCGATCACGTATGTTTAGCATTTCGTACCTAGTTGGGCTAACTCGCGATCTGAGTGAAGTCAGACCCAGCATCGCGATACTGAAGCCAGATAAATATTTATACGGAAGGAGTTCACATTTATATTAAGGTGAACGGCGGTTCAATGTTTTCTATTGGAAAACACATTAACTTGGCCAATTTGTTAATGATATAGAACACACATACACTTTAAGTTATATTTTTTGAGTGATTATGTTGACTAAACTCTGTAAGTGCTAAAAATGATTGTGAGAAAAGCTAAATAAAACGTAAACAAAGATAAAAGAAAAAAAATGAAGCAAATTTTAATTACTAAGATTTCGTATGATAACGATAGGAAGTCAAACTATGATTTTAAGAAGTTCTATGAATAAATAATAACTTTATTTTTCATTTATTCTTTCTTTCAAAAATAGATTAATGATGTATTCTATTGTAATCAGTTTTATCTCTGAAATTAAAGTTGATATAAAAATTGAATAAGATATTTTTTTACTTTAAGATTATTTTATTAATTTATTTAAATATAGAAAAAAAACCAATACGAAGTATGATGTCACCTAAACTATTTCTATATTTTAGTTTAATTTATATTCAAGCAGTGAGCAGAGAAGTACTAGGAAATACCCCGCAAGTGGACTATCGGCGAGAGCGATATCGACATTGTTACACTTTGGTTGGCCATTCATTACGATAATTAAAGCGGATACGGGCCGCTTGGTTCTACATTGATGAGTTAGTATAGATACAGTCGCATACTGTCCCGCATACACATAAATGTTTTACATATCTTGCATGTGGTCTAGTATGTACATTTATATGTAAAGAAACTATGTATGTACATATAATCTTTCCGCCCATGTATTTACATTTGTACTTTCTACTTGTTTGGTAGCGGCTTCTCACTTCGCAATCACGTTTGTAATGTACGAACATATAAAGAAAAATATATCACAGCTTTTTTTCATATATTGAAAACTATAGTTCTAAGTACTTTTATTTTGATAATCTAAAAACAATGTTTTTGACTTGGATTCTCAATATTATAATTGACTGATTTAAAATATAAAATAGTTGTTTCGTTACAAATAATTCAAATATCTAAATAAAATAATAAATATAACTTTAGTAGAACCGTCATTAGCACTTATTTAAAAATGAATATAATTATGAATTAAAACCCACTAGGGTAGCACATAGACATTGTTTGCTTAATACGTTTGATGTGGGATAAATTAAATTAATAAACCGTCGGCAAAATAAAATCCTAACCGACTGGTGCAAGTGAATGGATGTGGCTTCACGTATTTTATTTATTTAGATACGTGTACAGAATAAGTGTCGTTTGAACAACAAGTCCTTGTGATGTTCAGTATCTAGACAACTTACTCTTGCCTCCGTACCCTTTGCCTTTAAACTGTTATACGTATATCTTCAGTTTAACTGTGATTCTGTGTGGTAGGCAAAGAATAAGATTTCAGCAGTCCCATAGAAGTTAAAAGAGTTAGTTGCGATTTCCTTAGTCACTTTCTCTTTCAATGTCGTCCTTATAAATGATGTCAGAGATGTATATCATAATGTTGCACAGCATGCATATCATATGATCATATGACAAAGGATTTTTCTCACGTCTTGATAAAATAATACCTACCCATTAAAAGCTCACTCTTTAAAGGTACTGAGAACTTATTTTTTACCTGTTTTGTACTTTTATGGAAGCTCCTACAAATATATGTATGTCCGACAGACAGAGTCCAACTCGCCATACTTTTCAATTACACGTTTATGTGATAAAGATCGAAGTATTAAATAAGGTTTTGGTTTTTAATTAGAATTAAGTATGGTTTAAACTTGTTAATATTTTGACTATTGAAACAACAATTGTTGGTTCAAACCCCAGTTATCATTTTGAGACGAAGAAATAACGATTTTTTTTTTTGAAAAATAGCTTTTTAGGCATAAGGTATCGCATTTTAATACAAGAGCAAATTACAAAAATCTTATTGAATAAAAAAATATCCAATTATATACAAGTAAATATAGTTCATGAGTGTGAAAGCCCCAGCTTCTAAAATACCATCTATCGTCTCACAATATTCATTGCGAATCGTTCCTGCAGTTAAATGTCTGAGCTACTCAGCCAGCACGCACGCGACGTTTGACTGGATTACGATAGCACTGCTTGGCGCAACAACCGGTTCAAGACTGCTTAACTGCTAGCAAAATATACTATTATAGTAGTATATATCTATAGCAGCACAGAAGATGACTTATTCTAGAATTTACAAATGCCTTTCACATGTTATCCATTTTCCCGGGTGGCAAAACTAAATTTTAATGTAAAAAATAAATGAGTTGGTAATTGTTTCCAATTCGCATAATTAAACTCCACGGTATCATTAAGATAAGTCATTTTAAAAGGAAATATTCGTAGTAAAGATGAGTCGAGTAGATAAAGGAAAGAAGAGGCCTTGAAAAACCATGATTATGCTAAAGAGATGTGTTTATCTTTAAAAGGTACGCATTTTCTTTTTGTGGATATGAAAACATTCGTCTCCTTCTCTCGTGAAATTAAAAGTAAATATACTTAACATAGTCCTGAATGAGTCACTAGCTCCCCCTTAATTGTAACATTTAAATTTAAACTGAGCTCGCGCAAGTCTTTGCCTGTTGTATGTACAACAAAATCAATCGCGAGGCGCCACAATTCTCTCCCAACTTCAACCGGTCGCCATTCGCCATACAAATCCCTTTAAAAAAAACGACATAACAAACCTCACCAACGACTGCTGCGTACAATTTATTTGTCGTGAAGGCCAATTAATTGATGTCAACGATTTAAATTTATTTGTCTTTCGACTTTCGGCCATGTTACACTGCTCTTGACCTAGTTATATAGGCAATAATCAGTTAAATTGAAGAACATGTGAAATCAAGTAACGCTATCATGAAGCTAAGCCATTTTGGATTTTGCTGCTTATTTTAACTGACCGACTGGTTGGCGCAGTGGTGATACTTGCCTCTCACGCCGCAGGTCGTGTGTTTGATTCCCACCCAGGACAAACTTTTGTGTGCATGACTGTTTGTCTTGTGTCTGGATGTAAAGACCACCGGAGGACGGGCAGCAGCGTCCTTTTCGCGGGGGAATATACTGCGATCGCCAATCCGCCTGCCAAGCGTTTGGATTATGGCACATTTACCCCAATGATGCGATCAATGGGCGAGGCCTATGTCCAGCAGTGGACGACTATAGGCTGAGGTGGTGATGGTGGTGGGCTAATTTTAAGTGTTTTAGTTATCTTGATAAGAAAACGATATAACTTGTATGTTATTAATATAGATACTGTACGTCGTAAATTTATTTTGATTGCATTAAAATCTCAGAGGACATTTATTTCGTTTGAGTTTGAACAAAAAGAGAAAAGAAAAATATGGCACAATTAAACGCTGTAAAATACGAAAAATTTTATATTTTAAGATCATACGATTTCAAAATAAAAGTTCGCCATGCAGCGACTTTGTAGTAATACGACGATCGTAAATCAATCTGGATATATCGCCGTCAGTACAGCGCGCGACGCAGTGCGCGCACCGGCTAACAAACTTCCTGTATCTAATACGGCGTATTTATTTTACGCACCGTACGATCTCCCTCACCATGTTGCGTTTTGTTTGTTCCCTCTGTCAGAACTCGTTTCAACTTAGTTAATTTTGAGTCGTTATTCGACAGTACATTTATGTACGTTTACGTAGATTGAGACAAGTTGTCATTATGTTACTTCGAGTTCTTAATAAATAACATTTATTTAGGACCAACTTTCAAAATATCGTTGACAGATTCTGGGCAATGAAGTGAATTCGAAAATCTGAAAGGTATATGAAACTTATATATTTTATTTTACTCAGGTTCGCAAAAACGCAATCGAAAATTCCAAAACAATGTTAATCAACTTGACTGATATAGGTACCATGAGATTATTTCAGTCACAGTATCTACTATAATAACATTACCACACGTTTATTACCCCTACAATTATAATTTCAAGTTTCAAATCCACTTTTAACCGTCGAACACATATTTCACCACCATGACATGTGTCGCGAGAATCAATTACCAAGGTCATGAGGAAGTTTAGAGAAATACTTACTTTAATTTTCCCGTCCCTTAACGACAGCTAACAAGTATAAAAGCCAATTTTTCGTCTAAGATAAAATTAAATTGTAGTAGCTGGTTGGGCACTAGGTAAACAAATTGGGCATGCTTAGCATTCCATGTCGCGCTGTGTGGCGGGCACACATTAATGCTGTGAGCTAACATTTGGTTTAGCGACAGCGAGGCTCAGCAAATGTTTGCTCGGAAGAAATGCACGCGCATATGTATCTCAACAGAGATCGCGCCGGACGTATAACGTACTATTAGAGATTGTGCATGAAATGTATCAACGTGGGACGTAAAAACCAACATTCAATGAAAAAGATTCTTTGGTCTCTTTGACTGAACTAAAGCGTTTGATTAGGTAATCATATTATGACTTGTTTTTTATTCGACATTATTTAGACAAGTGTGCAGACTGACAAAAAGTGTAGCTACCGTGTACGTCGTCTTACGGGTACGTCTGAGACCCGGGATTCGATTCCAAATCGGGAGAAAACATTTGTTTGATGTTTCTTCAAAATTTATAAATGTTTCTATTTTGCACCAAAATACGATAGACGTACACTCTATGACATCGTATAACTTTTTTTTATCCCAATACGATTAAAAACCATGACAAATATTGATTTATTTTATTACTTTTCTGTTTATTTCGTGATGCGTGATATTTATTTCTTTTAAAACATTTCTTTAAGCAGAAATTCTGTTAATATTTCAATGTCAACATATTGCAGCGTACAGGAACGGGCATATCAACATAAAAGTGGTTCAATTCACGTCACTATGACTCATAATTACGTCAGAAGAACAGATTATTCCACTGATTATGAATTGCATCTACGTGTTTGTCATTTTTAACTTTGTGATCAATGATCATGGTACAGATATTCGATAATAATTTAAACACGTAATGTACAATAACAATATGGTGCTCCAAATGCTACAGTATCTTTAACAAGTTTATGAATATATTTAACGGCTCCTGATTGTGACACCAAGAACTGCTAGCAATTTTCTAGAGTAACCTTAAGATAAATGGGCCTTTTGCGGTTTGTCATGGTTATATCTCATATCTCTTATCTCAATGGTAACATTCGCACCGCTAGCTTGCATTAGCAAAAGATCCAATGACTTGTAAAGTGATGGTAACCTCACCTTTTCGTTTAGGCGCCATGATATACAGATCACTTACAACCACTAAACCCTGACTTTTTTACCGACTAAAAAAAAGGAAGAGGTTCGCTCGTTTCTTCATGATTGTAACTCCAGAACTTCGTCATTTATGAATTCATTTAAAAAAAAATGCTGGAAAGGAGACTTTCCCAATGAGTTACATTTAATTTAGAATGGGATTGCACCTTGGATTCCGGAGATATACCGAAAATTTACATGTACGTTAGTAGTAGATTTAAGACAAGCCCTGTTTCTGTGTAATGGATTTATAATGAGACGTACCGTGGCTATAAATGACTTATAAATAAAATTGCATGAAATTGAAGTCAATTTTGTTTTTGTTAAAAAAAATTAAAAGACTATCTTAATTCTGGCACAATATAATAAATGGTATTAAAAATGTACGTATGATAAAATAGATATCAGCTTAGGTGAGATTAGGATAGCCCTGGAACAGCTGAAAAATGGTGCGACGCTTTACCTGGTGAAGATGGAATTACTACAGAACTGCTGAACGCCGGAGGAGCTCTAATCATCCTTCAAGGGGTCCGTCATTCACAACGAGACTACACCATTGGCGTGGACCAGGAGTCGGGTCGTCTTATTCTTCAAGAAAGGTGATAAAACTTTGTTGAAGAACTATAGACCGATCTCAATCCTGAGCCATGTTTATAAGCTCTTTTCCAGGGTTATCAATAATCGTCTCGCCCGAAAGCGAGGTATCAACGTCAATGGCGAGTACATCTCGCGGAAGACCGCATACTGTGGAAGGCATTGCGGAAGGCCTTTATCCAGCAGTGGACTGATATAGGCTGATGTATTATAAAGTGGTTCAATACAGTTTTTATAATTTTCGTACTTCTGTTCAGTCTGTAGTTCTGTGTTCAGTTGTAAAAATGTTTATTTTTTAAATAATTTTTTCCTATCAGCCAGGTTAAAATAATAAGTTTGCATCGTATACTTAAATTTAAACGAAGAAGAGAAATGGAATTTGCGAAGTTGTAATACCGTTTATCAATTAAAACTTTATCAGACGATAAGTTTCAGTCTCAGAACAAATATTTGCTTTAAACATCGCTTGTAGACTCGCGGCGAGTTATCTTATCTTAATGACTTCGAAATATAGCAGCTCGTAACGCGCCAACATAATTTACTGAGTTAATGTGATGGTACAATTTGAAATTTGCTTACAATCATTTTCTTTTACCGCTTTTATATTCTGTACTTCATTTCATCTTGATAACTCAACCCCAGGCTACATAGTCTTTTATTTAGAACTGTATCGACTTCTATGTAAAATTAATGGCTATTTCATGGTGATACTACAAATTCTATTATACACTAGCTGTTGCCCGCGACTTCGTCCGCGTGGACTTCAATATTGATGTATCTATATGTAAAAATATACATATATATGCGTGAAAAACGTTCCGCAGAAACCGTACATTTTTCCAGGATAAAATCCTAATTGATGTTCCAAACTATAATCTATCTCTATGCCAAATTTCGTCCAGATCTGTTCAGCTGGTGTGGAGCTACGTTGTGACAAACGTCCATCCAAACATTCGCGTTTATAATATAATGAATTTTTTTACCCTTCGTATTTTTATAGAGGTGGGACGTATATACTGGAACAGGTTTTGATACTAGGTTTCACTCAATACTTCTAAGTATGGAGTATCAAGGGACCAAAGGAACGAGTATCGAGTATTTAGAAGTATTTAATTTTTTATAATCATTTTGTAACCGTGAAATATTTTCTATTCTGAAAATATCTTGTTATATTTTATTACATTATATTCTGAAAATATTTCACGATTACTAACTGTGTTATTACTAACACATAAGAGTATTATATGGTAGAAAAATGTTATATTGGAATTTCATATTGCAAAAAATCCGTTGTATGCGTAAGACGGAATACTCACCAAACGAACGAATATCGAGTATTTAGAAGTATAAAATGCTTTAGAAGTACGTTATACGTATTTTGTACTCTTAAAGTATTTCATACGTTATACGTATTTTGTACTCTTAAAGTATTTCATACGT